>PVJA010003118.1:34797-98668 GCA_004027025.1 Myocastor coypus
AAAAAAAAAAAAAAAAAAAAAAAAAAACACCTCAGTTTACTGGGTCACTATCTGTGTGTATTATGAAGGGAGAACTCCCAAGTGTCAAAACAGGATATTTGTTGGGGGAAGCCATCAACCAAAGTGTTAAAGGTGTTACATGGCTTTTCTTGACTGTGCACCATAAAATATGAAACAAGAGAAAATAATGAAAGAAGAAACATATCAGTTAGAGAAAAGTAGAACTTAATATTTTGGAAAGTATCCTGTTGGACAGAATATAAATATATTTAGAAAGGAACATGAATGTTGTGGCCACACAAGCGGTTGATAAAGAGATTAGCATGAGTCTGTTGCTCCTCATGGGACAGCGTGAGTGTCATTGCAAAGCCATTTTGGGATGCCACACCCAGAATGGCACAGTATTGGAGGCAAGTTGATTTCATGTCTCTACTCCTTATATTTGCATTCTAGTGCAGCCCTCCTTAGCCACCCTCACTGTGACTCTTGGAAGTCCAGTTGTGGCTGAGGCTTCAGTCCAGAGTCACAAGCGTTAGGTCTTGTTGGTGCAGCACCATTGCCAGAAAGATGCACAGTGTGTGAGTTGTTATGGTCCGGCTTTCTCCTCCTAGATTTTAGAGAACATAAGGAAAGACCTTGCAATCCAGGCTGAGAGCTGTGTCAGAGGCTGTAGAGACCTCCAATGAAGATAGCAGTGAGCAGTGGAGTTGCTTTGTCACACAGAGTGATGGAGCAACACATGTGTAGCTCCACCCTGAGGGAGTCACAGACTTTGACCCTGATGTACAAGAGCTGCTTCGTAGGCTGGAGCTCTGGGGTCCCATTGTTCATTCTAGTCAGTTCATAGAGCTGAGCTCAAACCAAAAACCACCTTTGACACTTAAAAATTCGTACCATTAGCTATAATAAGCCTCTAGATTCCTTCTAGATCAGTCTTGTTTGTTGGAAGAACTAGTATTTTGACAGAAAATTTGAAGCTTTCAAACAAATTATTTAGCAACTGGAGAGAGGACAGAAGCAGTCTGAAGTTTAGTCGGCCATGCATAGAAAAGGAATTCTCACAAAAATCCTAAATGACAAATTCTAGCAAGCATCCAGGCTGCCAAAGGCATCCACATGCCAGAAGGGTAGTGTGGTCTAACTCCACAGACACAGGAGATCCTATGCTTGGGAGTCTTCTGGGCCCCATCATATGCAATTTTCCATCTGGATGCTCATTCACATGCTTTACAAAATTCTTTATAGTGCATGAGAAAATATGACATAATGCTTCCCGAAGCTTTAGGAGCCATTCTAGAAAAGTCTTAACTTAAAGAAATGATCATAGGGGCCGGGCGGGATGGCTCACTGGTCTAAAGCGCCCGCTTGGGAAAGCTTGGGCGGCTTCAGGGACCTCGGTTCAATCCCCGGCACCACATGCTGCACCAGCCCTGCCCTCTGGGGGGCGGGCTGAGCTGGCCATAAAAACGAGTGAATAAACAAACAAAGGTTCTGAAACAAGAATAAAAATAATAAAATTTAAAAAAAAAAAAAAAAAGAAAAGAAATGATCATAGAAACTTCCAATAAAGTTGATTTGTGAGGATTGTGGATGATCTGGATTTGAAATGGGCATTGGAAATTGGGGACAGGATTTTGAGACTGAGCCTATGACCACTGCGGTCTATGCTGCCATGGGGTAGATAGCATCAAAATTAAATCAAATCACTAGACTAAACTGGATTCTCGCTTGGCATTTAGAGGATGTGAAAATTGGTTACTGGAGAAGTTTGAAACTCACATGAAATTTCAGACATGTGGAAGCAAATGAGTAATTTTCTATTAGCACCAAATCCTCATAAAGACACATTTGCATACTTCCAGAAGAAAATAAAGTGTCATGGCCAGGCTCTAAAAAGTTTGACATATTTTTAAAAATGAAATATCAACTTAATAAACTAACTTGACATTTACAATCCTGGGCATTTACTTCATACAAATAAGCAGAAATGTGTAAATTAGATTACAATATTTGCAAAGGCTTTATTGATAATAGCCCAAATGGTTGACGGAAAAGAGAAACCGGAGACCCTCACCTTTAAGACCCCAGCCTGGTGTGACTGTGGGGCCTTCAGCCTGCTCGGTACTCCCACACCCAAGAAACCTCCTCATTCAGACTCCTGTGTGTGTGGGAACTGCCACCTGCTCACCGTGACCACAACCTCCCTGGCCAGATCCCAGGCCCTCCATGTGTGGGAACTTCCACAAACTCGCAGGAACCTCAAGTCTTCTGTGGAACCCTGCAACAAAACTCCCAGCAAAGAGGCTTGGGACCAGACCCACCTAGCTAATCGAGAAGTTGAACATGTTGCTGGAGGGGCATAGCAGGCTCTCTTGTATTGGCTGCAGCAAGAAGAAGCTAAGCACAGCAGCCAGACCCAACGAGACAAACTTGGTAGATCCAGACGCAGTAAGCTAAGACACTTTGCTAGATCCAATCTATGAGAGTGTCTTTTCTGTTTTTTCTTGATTTACAGAGAAGGCAGCAGGTAATGGGGTGAAATAGTCTGCCTGGAAGACCCCAGATACATCAAGGGGAGATAATCAGACAGAACTTGGGGAACCAAATTCAATGTAATTTTCCAACATAAGATCTGCTTAGGTATAGACATAATGTTTGCACTTACTGTCTACAATAAAAACCCATTAGTTACGAAAGTTTGTCAATTGCCAATTTTCATTATCCATTATAAGTGTCCTTGATGGTAGTTCTGTAAATACAAAACTATAACTGCCTTTACCATATAATCTCTTTTGACTAAGAATTTCAGAGGGCCAGCTAAATACCTCAGGAGATTAAAAATCATGCAAGCAGGCACAGGGGCCAGAGGTTCAACCCCTGGGCCTATTGAGCCAGCCCTGCCTCTGCGGCACACTGAACCAACAATTGAGACTGGGTGTGATGGCATGCACCTGTAATCCCAGCTCTGGGAGGCTGTAAATAGGTGAATTGCTATGAGTCTGATCTAGTAGTGAGACCCTGAAAACCATGTAGATTCTTCCTTAAAATACAAAAAAAAAAGCCGGGCGTGGTGGCGCACGCCTGTAATCCTAGCACTCGGGAGGCTGACGCAGGAGGATTGGTGCGAGTTCGAGACCAGCCTGGGCTACAAAAGTGAGCTCAGGACCAGCCTCAACTGCATATCGAGACCCTGTCTCAAAAACACACACACAAAAAAAGAATTTTAGTGGGTGTTAAGGGCATAACTGCATCAAAGCTCTACACCATAGGTCAAAAGACAGTACTATACAAAATGACAAAGAGAAGGAGCAAAATGCAATCTCAGGTGCTGAGCCTACCCAGAACAAATTCAGGAAACAACTGCATGGAACAAACTAGGAATCACACAGCTAAACCTCTGAAGTAATTCTGAAGTAATGATAGTGTCTGAAGCAAAGAAACAAATGCGCAAAGTATAAAGGAAATCAGATCAGAAATAATCTGTGAAGAAAAAGAGAGACCAAATATCTTTAAACAATTGAGTCATGAAAATATGGTATATTTATATGATGGAAATATCATCTGTAAGAAACATGAATAGATGCACGGAACAATCTGTGTAAGTCTCCAGTAATTTGGGGATTGAAACAAATCCAAATGGTTTTGCATTCTGTGATCACATTTGTGTAAAGTTCTGTCCAATGATTCAGATGCAAAAAGATTAGCAGAGCTCCATTGTTCTGTCAGTTTTGTCAGATTCTCTGCTTAAATATGTTGTTATCTTGAGAAGAAAATATTTAAATAAGTGTCATTCTCAATGAATGCCTGATGCTATTAGAAAAGAAATCAAGCAAAGTAAGTGAAAGAGCAATTAGGTCACTGACAGCAGATTGAAAGGGAGTTCCATCATCTCAAGTTTCTGTCTTACATAAATATACACACACATACACAGACACACACACACACACACACACACACACACACACACACACAGACGTATACACATCTAAACCAGGGATTCCATAGTTAGTAGGAAGTATTCCTTTTGTTGATTTTATCCTGCAGAAATACTATCAAAGACATTTATTGAATACTATTCACTTATTGAAAAAGATCAAAACTAAAACTTAAATCCATATGCCTTAAGTAGAAATACTTCTAGCATATTTAGAATTATTTTATCCAATTCCCTTTCTATATGTGTTATAATATATTTGCTTTAACATTTCAGATGTAACTATGACATAAAGCTTAGTCTAAAAATGTCCATCTTCTAAGTCTTCTAACAATAATTTATTCTCCTGTCAACTTCATTCCCCTATTACTTTCCGTATTGTGTACTCGAGAAACTTGATGCAGAGAAAAATTAAGTAAGTTGTCACTTAAGTTGAAATAGATTTACTCCAAAAATTGATTTACTCAAGTCATTCTGCTAGTGAGAAGTGAAAAGGAGATTCTATGAAGATTGTCAGGTTTCCTAGCTGACCCTTGTCACTTCATGAAATTGATACGAAATTGTTCTTGGTACTAGAAAGACTAATGTTAAAATTTCTGTATTTTTCCATATGCAGTTGGTTTAACTTAAAAAGAAAAAACTACCCCGAATAGTTTATATCATTAAAATATTACATGGTTGAAGACATAACACAAGCATGAGAACAGTTTCCTGAGTTTGATCCCCAGCACCATGAAGAACAAAACGCAAAAACAAACATATGTGGAAGGAATCGGGCCCGCATATGCGAACATCATATTTTTATCTTACAGAGAGAAAGACAGAAATGGAATATGGAGAGTACAAAAGATTCTGGGCAAAAGGAAATGAGTTTATTTGAAAAGAAAGAGTTACTGAGTTGAAGAGAAGGATAGAAGAAGGGTTGAGGGAAAGAGATCCATGTAGGTATGTAAGCAGGGTTGTTTGGACAACTGCACTGTGCGTTTATGCTGATCTACAGAAAGAAGCAGTTAATGCATTAATTTGTTTTGTCTCCTCTTTTCACTGTTTGTACTTTTCCTCTTCTTAATTCCTTGTACATATCTTTCTTTTTTCTTCTTTCTATTTTACATGTGTATATCTGGTAATATGAATAACTGATTGGAAGACAACTCTATGTATTACAACAGACAGTATGAAATTCATATTACTTTGTTAAGTGAAATACAATATCATTTGTAATATTTTCTGTTTTGATTCTAATTTGTATTATCTTTAAATAAAAATGGTAATAACTTTGCTAAAGTCATACTACTCTGCAGCAAATATAGCCACTGGCATTTTTATTTATAGATCATTTTTCCTATAATTTTATATCAATAATAACACCATATCAGCACCACATACTGTGGTGTATATCTGTTAGATGAAAAATTTGCTAGAGATCAGAGACATTACCATTTAAATTTCTGCCACAACTCCAGCAGGAATCTCCTACCTTTTTCATTTTATCTCTGAGAGTTGAGATGAATTTAGATTGTGTGGTTATTAAGCCCAACTCGTCCAGTTTTACAGATCATGTGTTTTTATTTGTAGCACTTGAGCTGAATTATCTATGAACAGTCTGGCAGTTCAAATTTGTAATTTGAAAAACAAAACCCTAAAATTCATCCCATGTATTTTCCAATTTTGAAATAATTCAAATTTGCCAACAATGCTCTGCATAAATTCATATTTTCTGATCTTAAATAAAATATTTTTATATACTAGCATTTTCTACCAGCAGTACTTTTTCTTTTTTTAAATTTTTTTTTATTTATTATTTTTATTCTTGTTTCAGAACCTTTGTTTGTTTATTCACTCATTTTTATGGCCGGCTCAGCCCATCCCAAGGTCAGGGCTGGTGCAGCATGTGGTGCCGGGGATCAAACCGCAGTCCCTGAAGCCGCCCAAGCTTCCCCAAGCAGGGGCTTTAGACCACTGAGCCATCCCGCCAGGCCCCAACCAGCAGTACTTTTTCAATTGATTAGTAAACAGATAAGAAATTATGGCAGCACAAACAACAACCAAAAAGAAGTAAAATAAAATAAAATCACAAATATCATCATTCAAGAATTGGAAAATATCCTTTGAATTTTAATCTAAGAATTCCTTTATGAGTTAAGTGTGTTTCTTGCATACAGCATATTGTTGAATTTTGCTACCCAATCCAACATGTCAGTCTATTTCTTTTTATTGGAGAAGTAAGTCCATTTACATTGATGGTTATAATTGAAATGTACTGACTTATGATTGGTATGCTTTTTTATCTACTATTGTTTTCTCCCTTTGCTCCTATGTTTAATTGGTTGCCCTATTTGGGAGATTCTTTCTGTTCTCATTCGGGAAGTTTGGGTCATTTTTTTCCCTCTCTAAAGTATCTTCGAGTAGTCTGTGTAGGTTTGACTTTGTCATTGCATTTTTTTTTAGTTGTTCTTTGTAATGGAAGTATTTCACTTCTTCATCAAACTTGAAAAACACTCTTGCATGGTGTAGAAGTTTGAGCTGGAATTCATTTTCATGGAAGACTTGAAGCACTCTGCTCTATTGTCTTCTTGACTGATTAGTGTGTTGAGTTGTGAAAGGCTCAAGTCAACAGCTTCCAACATTGCCTCTTCTGCTGATAACACACTACTTATGGAATATCTAACTATACATACAACTACTTTCTCTTAGTTCAATTAGAAGGAATGGTTGTACCAATAGTCATTAGAAAATTTATGTCTGCATCTTATAATCTGAACAACTACTATGAAGACAATATGCATTATAATGATTATTGTGGCTGTCCTACTGACATGCTCTGAAACTGTCTCATTGTTATTTCTTTCTTGTTGAAATTAATAAAACTAAAATTAAAAAAAATCAGACATCAAAAAAGAACTGGAAAATAAATAGTGTATATTGCAAAATGTTAAAAGTATACTTAAATATTAAATTTAATGGCCCAGTAGGAAACTTGCCAGTTTTGTAATGAATTTGTGACACACAATAAGTAGCTACAAATTTTGAGCTTGCCTGTGCCATATCAAACAATTAAAAATTATCTTGAGCCTCATATAAAATTTATAATGAAGTTAATGAACATAACTGGCAAAATTTTCTTTATAATTTTAGTATAACACTAAAAGAAAATCAGTAGGTGAATATGCCTGCAAGAATCAATACCTCCAATACTGTGGCAGCATTAAGATATTCTTGCCAATTCTCTGATACAGTTTTATTCAATATACAAGGCGAAATTTACTATTCTTTGGTTGTTCTTCAGAGTACAAGAAATAAAATAAAGCTAACATGGTCCTGGGTGAACTCTGAGACCAAGTCATAAATAAAATATTCTTTTTGCTTGACTCTCAGATTCTTGCTATAGGGAATGCAGAACATTCAAATACCCAAAAGCAGAGTGCTCCAGGGAGTGAAATCGAGGCTATTTTCAGCTTATTGGATTAATGAATGCGTCCCTTGGAAGTAGACCTTCTACCTGGAGTCACGAATTGAATCAACTGAAATCTCAGTAGATATCCTAAGTACAACAGTGATAGAGATGCTTAGCCATAACCTCTCAACAGAATTTCTCTAAGATTACTCTCTAAAATCACAACTAAATAAAACAAAGGTTTATTTATTCTTTCAAGTCTCTAAGTTTTGTGGTGAATTGTTACCAGACAATAAGTGTTTATCACAATAGAGTAACTTACTCTAAAAGGCAAACTGGCTTGAAAACATATTAAAAACTAGCCAATGAAGCAATGTAGAAGGATAAGGGAAAGAATCAAAATAAAAAAATAGAAAAATAATGAGAAAATATGACTGTAAGTGCCATGAGTAATATATGCACAATGAATCTATCTTAAAAATAGTGGATAGAGCCGGGCGTGGTGGCGCACGCCTGTAATCCCAGCACTCAGGAGGCTGAGGCAGGAGGATTGGTGCGAGTTCGAGACCAGCCTGGGCTACAAAAGTGAGCTCAAGGCCAGCCTGAACTGCATAGTGAGACCCTGTCTCAAAAAGACAAAAAAAAAAAAAAAAAAAAATAGAGGATAGTAGAAATAGAAAAAGAGAAAAGCCTCAATCTGTTGTCATTTTGAAGCATGAGTTGTTCAAACTTAAATATCACAATTAATACAGAACCTATTTTTGGAAAGAATGTTATTAATTAGCTTCTTGTGTCTCTTTAGTCTCTTCAACCAGAACAAAAGAAGCAAATGCAGGTGATCTAGTCTGATCTTCTTCCTGTAAATAGTTCAATGACATATTAGACAAGCAGCTACTTTAATTCTGGGATAGTTTTAGAAGGATACTGTTGACTAGGAATACTTAGAGTAAATTAAAAATTTTGCTGCTGGTAAGGAAGAGCTATAAAATGCTGCTGTAAAGCTGTAAAATCCTCAACTATCATGAGAATAAAATGGACATATTTCATAATCAAAATTATTTCCTGTCTCCTTGTAGTTGTTCATAATTCTCAGGGATTTTATTGTTTGGGACAAAACGGCTCCTTCTCAATAAGAGAAAAACAGACTTAGATAGCTATGCTTGATAGTTTGGGGCAGAATCAGCACGATGACACTTTGAAATTGTTAGTAAAATCTGAAATGCGGGCTGATTTCTGTTTTCACCATATGTGAACTGAGAATGCATCTGTTGATTCAGCATTGAATAGCCAGTGATCACATCCCTTGTTTGGTGGTTCCCAAGACCAATATCAGGGATTCTGACAATTTAGAAAAAGGGATATAAATAGTTATAAGTTACTACAATGAAGGGAAGCAGGTTAAAAATAAACAAGAAGAAAGAGATGGCACAAGTTCCCAAGAGAGACCAAGTACAGGCTTCTGATTGTCCTTTGTATTAGCATAATTTTGGTTGAGGTGCTTGACTTTTCATTTATCCATGGACCTTTTGAATACTTTTGAATATAGGTATTCACTGACACTCTTCTACCCAAAAGAGGATGGGACATCACATAATATTTAAATTTCTAGCTAAAAATTGTTGTCATTTGCTAAAGCTGCTGTCTTCAATCTATCTTAATATGTATTTGATTTTCTTTTTTTCTTTTTCTTTATTAAATTTTTCATATGAAATCTCATTTTTTGTCTCTGAAAAGAGCTTTTATAATGAATGACAAAAATAAACATTTTGACACTTGAAAGGAACTAAAAAATGTGACAACCGTAACTGTTAATTCATTAGCACCCATGTGATAAAGAGTACATCATAGGGACTCAAAACACTTGTGTGAGTAAATGATAAAAAAATGTTCATAGCTTATTTTAGTGTACAATATTTGGCACTGAGATTGTTATATATACTCTGATTGCTTGCTAAAAATAAATATGTATATCCTTCAGACAATGTTTCTGTCTAATAATAACTTAAAATTCTTGCATGACAAGAAAAAATAGTGTGATTTTTGTTTGTGTGTTACAGCATCTGATAGTCTAGGTCAATTCTCTACACAGAGCAGTTACTCTGTGATGAAAAAGAAAATGGCCCGTTCAAATGTGATGACGTCTTGAAAAATCACCCACTATTTTAAAAATATATATTAGAAAGTAACCTTCTCAGAACATAGTTTATAGATATATTTCACTCTAAATTACTCATTCCCTTTCTACTTCTTCTGCAGGGCATTTAGTTCTTTCTATCTTCCTAATCATCTCCTGAAGCAAATGGAACACTTGGTAAAGCCGTAAAAATGATGATAGCTTTTAAATCTATTATTTAGTTCTGCTATATACAAATGGACTGTGCAATTGCTTCTCAGCTAGTCCATACAGAAGCCATTGCTATCTACTTACTTCTAGAGTACTCATTTCTACAGAATCCCACATGAATATGTGTTATTTACATCTTGCAGGAAGTATATCTACGATATGCATATATATATATACATATATATATACATATATATGTATATATATATTTGTGTCTTTTCTATACACTGTATTATTTTTTAAAGTATGCTATTAATATATATATATATATATGCTTTCTTTTTAGAAAGAATCTATGCAATTGTATAATGTGACTTAATGAGGTGTTTAATAAAAACTTTGAAAATATATACTTATAAAGATGCTATGTCTTGTGAGTGAATAAAAATACAATTGCAGTAGCTTGCAAATATAAGCTAGAACGTGAATCATGCCAAAGGCTTCCTAGGCAAGTACTCCCTAGGCCAGAAGGAGCTCTCAGAAGTCTATGATATATCATAGGTAAGGACTACAGGAAAGTCATTCATTGCTTAAGTCCTGCAGTCAGTAAATAGGAGTTCAATCTCAGGACACAACTACATCCCATAGCCCATCCATCCAAAGATATTTTCCATGGCAATCCTCTCAAGCGCATATGCTCACTCTTGCTCGCCTCAGAAGTGACCCCATGCCTCATAGGAATCATGCCTCATCCCTGGTCTACTAACTTAGACACACTCCAAGTTCAGCTCCTGCGTCTTTATTTTGAACCTAATCCACAATTTATTTCCTTTTTATTGTATTTTAGAGAAAAGTGAGAGCTCGAGAATTGTTTATACACTTCCACATGTACCTGTGCACTAGTTTACTATTTTAAATCTACTGGGAACAACTCTATTTCATAGCAATTGTGACCCTGAATTGCAATACTTGTTATTTACTCATCAAGATAACGTTTAGCATGTGCTTTCAGAATCATAAAATTTTGTAATTGAGGAAATTACTTGGCAGGCTGATCCTATGAACTGTTTTTACACATAAGTAAATTTAAACCCATGGTGTTTGTGTTTTTTTTATACACTGTTCTATTTTCAAAAGTATATTATTAAAATAATTTTGAAAAATTAATTTCCATACCTCCAAAAAGTGAGCAGACATAGTTTTCAAAATTTCCCTTTACAATGAGGTTCAATCACCTTAATGTAAATACTTTGGGAAGAAAATATTTCATATCCCCTGGAAGGTGTCATGTTATGACATGTTTTTCAAAAAGGATTTCAAGTAGCTTAATTATTCAGAAACTACACGCACTTAAAATTCTAAACAATATAAACCTTAGCACTCTTAAGAGCACATGCAGAGGAAATCATTCGAAATTTTTGAATGTTTTTGCTTCTGAAATCCTGTTTTACTTGGTCTCCAGCTGTGCCACGCAAGTGTCTGCTTTTCATGGTGAGCTGCACACAGCAGGAAAGCTGGCCAAATGAGGACTTATTAAGCAGAAGTGGACTGGCATCTCAGGAAGCTGTGATCTGCCAGCTTTACAAACAATCTTTTCTTCCACCCTGGGTTTTCTGTTTATTTCCAGATTTTTTTAAACATTTGTAAAATGACAGTTGAGCTCTTCATGACTGATTTTCAATAATCAGGAAACATATAGCTTTAACCTTGAAATTAGACCTTCGCTCATACAATCTTCAGCCCTTTGACTTAGAATAGAAAAGTGCTTGACAATCCCATTAACATCAATTGTGTGTAGGCTGAGAAATAGATTTGGATATTTACTACATCTCACTCTTGGCTTATCAGTGTATTTCATAATTATGAACAAACTCTTCTAAAATTTATTTCCTAATGCAATTCAAAGTCTTCATGTTTATAAATAAAATAACTGTGTTTTCCTATGCCCACAAAATATAGTCGGAAAATTTATCTAATTTTGACACATTCAGTGTTACAATAATAGAAATTTATTGCTTTGGAGAAATCTAGAAATCTGCTGTTTTGAAAATCTAGAAATCGCTTATTTTAAAAAGAATAACTATGTGACTTTAGAGAAGATAAACTTAAAATTTTATGAACGTATGTGACCCACTTTAAAAAATAAAAAGGAATAAAACACCAATATGTTTCAAGTTAGTATGTTTGAAATTATCAATACATTAAAGTTCGAAAAGACTATTGTGGGATGCTGAGATAAGAAATCCTTCTGATTCTAATTATTTTCTGTATGTAAATATGTAGGTATGTATGTATACATGTATGTATGCATTAGGTACATGGTCTTGCTACGCATCTCGGGTTTATAGTGACTCTCCTGTTTTCGGCCTCCCCAGCTTTGAGATTATAGGTGGGCAGCACAATACCTGGTGTCTGTGCCTGGCTCATTGAGCCCCAGGGGCAGGACTAGTGAAGCTTTTGATTCTAATTAGGAAATAAAATAACAATCAGACTAGTGAAGTGTGCATCTAAAAATTAAAAGTCATTAAGAGAGTAAAAACTGTGAAAGTTGGAAAAATTTTAAAATATTTGATTTCAACTGCAAATCTACCTAATATTTGGCAGCAGAAGGCCTACATTTTCTATATAAATACATTTTAAGGAGTGTCTCTCTACCAATTAAGCAAATTAGCCAGAATTTTTTCAGACATTGTGCTAAATTCAGGTCTATTTGATTTTATTGGTAGCTTTTATTTATTTTATTTTATTTTACTTTTAGAATTTTTATTTTATTTATTTTTTTCTAGTTTCAGAACCTTTGTTTGTTTATTCACACATTTTTATGGCTGGCTCAGCCCGCCCTGAGGACAGGGCTGGCGCAGCATGTAGTGCCGGGGATCGAACCGCAGTCCCTGCAGCCACCTAAGCTTTCCCAAGCAGGGGCTTTAAACCACTGAGCAATCCCACCAGGACCCAATATTGGTAGCTTTTAAAGTATTTGTTTTATCTTTAAATTTTAAGCATATGTTTCAATGTAACACAGAATATTACATGTTTGGCCTCAACAGTTTCTTAGAGAGTAAGATTTATCTACAAAATTAAGAAAACAAAGAAACAGGTAAAGTGAACAAGCCCACATAATTTAGTTCAGTTTGCTCAGAAGTTCTGTCCTCTGCATAGGTATAAGAATGCGACATGTACTTGACGTATTTAATAGATTGTTTTAGATGATCTTTAAGGAAATGCTGTAAATATACTATTCAGTATGGGAGTGAGTGTATCCATAGACAGTACATAATATTTCATAGCTAATACATACGAAAATTTTGCAAGTGTTTTAGTAAAGGACCAAGAAAATCTTTGTTCTATATGTAAGTCTCTTATAGGGTGCTAAGGGAGATGCTTACTAAGGAAATTTAGTGAAAATAAGGCAGTTATTGTTTTCTAACTTACAACCTGTGAATTCTGCTATCCTGAAAATATAGCTGAAATTCTAAAAGCAGTCATCATCTCCCCTGTTGTTTTCCCAAATCTAAGATCTTACTTTCTCTGTATTAATTTTGTCATCCTTCTACATTGCCATTATTGCTCCAGTGTTCAATTTAGCTTTGAAGGGCCAACATCTGCTTAATAATTTGCTAGCTTATCCTTTATTATTAAGGGACTTGCTGTCTTCCTTCGCCGTCCTCATATTTCCATTTATCGGTATAACACTGCAGCCTGTGAAAATAAAAGTGCGCAGTCATGTCTCGGATTCACATAAATCTGACCCGCAGTTTACCCTGTAGTGCTAGTATAGACTCAGTAGAAACAGACATTCAAAGATGCAATTTGGTTCGCTGATGTCCAGCAACATCAAAAACAGGAAGAAGATGACCAAATATGCTAGAAAAATATGTTATCTAATGCTGATACTGAAAGAAATTATAGGAGGAATTGTAGAAATTATAGTTTAAGAACTGAACAAAGATTAAAAACTAAACACATATCCCAGAGGAAGAAATTGTGCATATTTGAGGTAGGTAAGAATTAAGGACTGCAAGTAACAACCCTAATGCAAGAATACACTTCCAGAGATCAGAACTCCAAATCTTGTTACTGTCTTACGTTTCCAGGAAGTTAATCTCATCCCTGCACGTGCTCCTGCCAGCCTAAGGGAAAATTTGCTCCCCTGGACTATTTGCATCTTAGGTCTACTGGCAACTATGGGCTCTGCTCACTGTTCCCAACCGGGCCCTGTGTCTTGAGCTCAAATGAGGCCTGGTTCTTTCTTCCCACTGAGAACATCAGAGAAGATGAGTATAGCACATTTCCCTCAATGGTCTTCTTTGATCTTTTGTTTCTCTCACTAATGCATCACCTGGAAGCGTAAATCCACCTACATGGATGAAGCTCTTGTAATGCTTCTACTGAATACTTAAATGATGAATCACTTTTCAAAAGCAGACAAAGGATCATAAATGTGGTAAGAGGATGTCTTATAAGTACTTATAAGGACTTGGCTCATTGACAAAAAGTCACTCTGAAAGGAACTTTGATCCTTGATGAAATAATTCTGCACAGACAACAGCCAGGAGAGCGTTTTACCATCTTTCCTTCTCTTCCTGGGCACTGTGTGGCTAGGTCTGTCAGGAAAAGCCTGACACGTTGGTGGCTGAGAACCTCTGTACTGCCCTCTGCCACAGCTGCCTACAGTCCAACTAGGAGGGGAGCTCGTGGAATGGCAGAAGTATTGAGCAAACGTCTCGGTATTACCATGCACTAAAATTTACAAGTGCACCTGTTGAAGCATGATAACCTTTTCCTGCTACACATGGGAAACCTTAGAGAAGACAAGTTCAGAAAAAGTTAGTGTAGAGCTTATAACTAAAGAAGGACAATTGGAAAAGGAGAGACCCATGGAGAAACAAGAGGCAGACTTGACAGTGACAAAGTTCTCTCCCTCTAACCCCACTTCCTTTACCGTAGAATTTAAGTAGGTACACAGAAAATCTGTATCAAAACACAGTGAAATCATTACATACTTTTCCAGTGAATACATAGGAAATTATTAGTACCAAATTAGATTTCTATATTGCTAGCCTCCAACATCACACGCTTCACTGGTGGCCCACAGCAATTGCAGAACATTTGACTATGTAGATATCTGCTTCCTCTTAGTCCAAAGAGAAGTATACTCTTTTCCTTTTTTTTTTTTTTTTTTTTTTTTCTAAGCAACATCAATAGGGAGGTGGGTCATGCCCACACACTGTACTCTGTAGAATGATTGTGAGGACAATATGCAATGTCAACTTTCAAAGAAAAGAAAGGGGAAAAGAAAAAAAAAAGTAACGTTGACTTAAAAGGATTAATGTTCAATTGTTTGATCAACCTTATATACCTATATGTATTAATCTAAACTGATCTGATGATGAAAATATGTAATATAACCATTGTTAAATTTAAAGAATAAAAATATTAAATTAAAAAAAGATTTCTATATTACTGAGTGGCTTACATACAAGACAAATTATAAATGAAAGCTAGAATTATTTTCTCCAGACTTAAATACCTGAAAATCAGATGGATGATAAATATAGTATCTCCAGCCGTTTCATGGGTAAAAAATATTGAAACAGATTATGACTTTCAAAGCTTACCTTTTAAGAAAAAACATTTAAATGAAGGTACATTTCCTTTTGTCTTATATATAGCAATAATAAAAAAGATAGGCAAACTGGGAATAAATTACTTCATAGAATGCAAAAATATTGATGCTACTTATTGTTATTTTCTTAATGGCTAATAAACGTTCTAATTACTGTATGGAAACTTTAATGTGAAACAATGAAAATATGTATATTTCAAAATGTGCTTATGATATAGCCAAAGACATATGAAATGAAATGCACTTTAAATTAAAAACAAGTTTATCTGATTTTAAAACGTAAGGTTAACATTGCCCCCTTCTGGCCTCATGGTCAAATAAGAACACCTATCAAAGTAGAACCACACATTCTGTGGAGCACAGCAACAACTGGGAAATTGAAAGCTAATTGATAATTCCACATCCAAGAAGAAAGAGGACACAGGTTTATTTCCTCTGCATGAACTGACAGGTGAAATTGACCGGCGCATGTAGTTTTGGGCTCATGTAGCATTTCTTTCCTTCCTTCCTTCCTTCCTTCCTCCCTCCCTCCCTCCCTCCCTCCCTTCTTTCTTTCTTTCTTTCTTTCTTTCTTTCTTTCTTTCTTTCTTTCTTTCTTTCTTTCCTTCTTTCTTTCTTAGTTTCTTTCTGTAATGGGTGCTGGATATCAAAGTACAGTCCCTGATCTTGCCTAAGTTCGCCTAAGCAGATGCTTTAGTCTACTGAGCTACCGTTCCAGCCACTATTTACCACATGTAGTTATGGTATGAAAGCCTACCGAATAATAATGAGAACATATGGTGAGATCATTGTATGCAATTTTACTTATATTTACATTTCTTTTCTACTTTCTTACATATAAATATCTGCTGTGTTGAAGAACCCAAGAATAGAGTGAGTTGTAAAGTCTGCTATAAAACTGTAGCCTCACATCACAAGTCAGAAGAAATGCTAGATCCAGTCAGTCGTAGCTTCATCCCTGCCTCTAATCCCCATGCTGAGTAAAAATGACCAAGTGGGATTTATGCAGAGATCCTGATAGATACTTAGCTCTGGAAAATCAGAGATGTGATGCCATGTTTTTAGCACCCATGAGCTTCTCATAACAGAAAATTACGTGTGCGTACACGCACGCATGCACGCGCACACACACACACACACACATATCTTCTAAAGATGTCTTGCAACATTCTAATAGAACTCATAACAGTATTTGTTCTCTCTTAATTTCTGGAACTGAGTTTACAGTGCTCTTTTTCATCCTTAAATTTCTGCAGTAAGAAAGTAGGAAATTAAATCTAAATTAATTGTTAAATACTGCTTTGAGACTCCATCTCACATGGCTGAGATTACAAAGTAAAATAAGTAAGGTAACCTTGCACTTAACACATTCTTTGAAATATATGGGTCAATTTTAACACTTCCATATATGTGTGTTTCTACTTATTGCTAACCAAAGGGGTTGGAACAGAATCATAAGTTTTGCCACAGTAGAGTCTCTCTCTGTCCCAAAAGAGAAAATACAGTACAGAGTTATTTTAACGCTTATATTACAATAGCACCTTTAGCTGTGTCTAAAGGTGACTTTGTTTTCTCAAATATTATTTGTGATCTTCTTTTGAAATGGGAGCATCTTTTTCTGTTCAATGACTTTTTAAGTCCTAAGTATATAAGTATAGTTTTCAAAATAATTTTTAAAAAGTTATGCAGAATTTAAGGAAGTTTTGAACTCTTCTCTCTCTCTCTCTCTCTCTCTCTCTCTCTCTCTCTCTCTCTCTGTCTCTCTGTCTCTCTCCTCTGTTTCTTTTCTCTGCTGCTTCTCTCCAAATTTTAAGAAACAAACCCCCAAAGTATGAGTCCATTAATTCAAAAAAAAAAAAAAACTAATAGAAACCATTGAATTTCAACATGAGTTTTGTGGCAAGGCATAAAATTGACAAAATACAACAAAAACTATAAAGGAAATTGCTCAAATTAAAACTTCATTCTCTAGTTCTGTAATGCTCATGAATTTACATAAGCAAATTCACTGTGATATTTTCAAGTAACATGTTACTTAGAACATATGCGCTATTTTAAAATTTCCTTGCATTTATCCAAAGTTGGTGGTGCCCTGTGTTTAAGGTTTTGTAGCCTGTGCCATGGGAACATAAAAGATTCCTAGCAAAAATATTTTATTTTTACCTCGTAGCTTTGAGACTAGTGAGAGAGTAGTGGCAGATTGCTTTTGTTGTAAGCAGTAGCCTGCATCATCAGTCTCAAGGCAGCTGTGGATGCGCACACTTACTGTGATTTCCTGGTGTGTGCCTTTCTAAATACTCAGCATGAGAGTTCCTGAAATTTGCATGGCATGTATAGGATCCTGCAGCAGAGAAGGCCTCATCAGTGCTTCATAATATAGACTCAGGATGAGATAAAAATAGCAAGAATAAAGGAAAACATTTATGGTATGTACTCAACCCTACAAAGCCATCTTCCTTCTGAACCACATGATCGATTTGGAATCACTCTGTATTTATGGTAAAAAGATTAGGAACCCATCACTTAGTGTGGATACTGCCTGATGGTTCTACCCCAGACTACTTAACAGGCTAATTCAGACTTTACTGAATGGACATTTATTCTGAAGAGCAGTAAATTTAGCCTGTAAGTAGAATGATGGATAAAAATGTGCTTTCAGGAACTCAAGGCAGTTGCTGAGTAAGAAATCATTTGGAGTCTCTTGTCAAGCTCTGTATACACAGTATCCAAATCAAAAAGAAAAGAAGTTTCAGTCTTGGTGCAATGCAAACAGCAATAGCTTAGTGGAAGACAGGATTTAAGAATACGCCAATAACTACAATCTTTCAACATAAAGCACTGTAAGTTAAATGAAATGCCAGAATTTGATTTGTTTTTGCTAAGAAAATGGGTATGAAATACAGAAGATTCATAAATGAACAATTTGATGCTTCCTTACATGCAGAAAATACATTGCAATACGTTAATGATAATGATAATGATAATCTTACAATACTTACTTATTTTTTATTTTTATTTTTTCCTTTTTTGTTTCTTTTAATAAGAAATAACAATGTGACACTTTCAAAAACACATTAGCGGGCCAGCAGGATGGCTCAGTGGTCTACAGCACCTGCTTAGGAAAGCTTAGGCGGCCACAGGGACTGCTGTTCCATCCCAGGCACCGCATGCTGGGCCAGCCCCGCCCTCAGGGCAGAATGAGCAGGCCTTAAAAAAATTAAATAAAACACGTTAGTAGTAAATTCCCAATAATTGATACAAGGCATAGTGTTATCCTCATAGTAGTTATACAGAGCACAGGATGTAGACATGATAATTTTTCTAATCATTGTTGGTGCAAAAATGTCTTCTCATTGAACAAAGAAAAAGTAATTGTATAACTAGTCCATATTCCACAATCGCAGTAGGTTATTGGCAGAACTGTCGATGTTAGAAGCTATTGATTTAAGCCTTTTATAGTTCAGCATACTAAACTAGCTTTACATTTTATGACTCATGGTTAAAACCTTACTTCTGATTGGTTAACGGCAAAGGCCTGTAAAACAAAACAAGATCTGTATAACAAAACATTTAACTTTTGTATCTCCCAAGGTCAGTTAAATCCTCTCAGGATTTACTTTGAAATCATATACAGTGACAATACTTCAATTTCATTTCTTACAGATATGGTCAAAATCAAACATTATCAACTATGTGGGGTATTCTGAGTAGTGAAAGGCATAGTTTTCTGGGAATAAACCAAATTTTGAGCTGAATCTAAAGCTTATAGCTTTTGAAACTTTGAGGACATGCAAGTGGAAAAATAAAAATCAGATACATTATTGAGTACACTCTGATTTTCCTGCAGTTTTAATTTTTCCTCATTAATTTTGCATATCATTTTGACATGTTTTCAGTTGAACATTTCAAAGCTGTCCAGTGATGGAAAATCATATATATATAACAATTACAGAGTTTGCCAAAGACCAAAGTTCCCCTGATCAGTATCTCAAAAAGGAACCTATTTGAGTTAAGTGAAACTAAGACAGCTAACAGAGATAAATAAATTCCATTTCCATATTTTCTTTATTCTACATCAGACATATACTTCTATTAATGTACTGTCCATACATTTAATGAAAGTGCTGTATAACTGAAAATCCTCTCTAAATTTTAAGTAAATATTAAATTGATTTGATTGACTTTGCATTAGGTATCGCTTTAGTGAGGGAAGTTGTGTATCATCGCACAATTAAAAATATAATTGCAAGTGGCAAGATAAGTCGATGTTAATATGATCAGCCTGAAATGTTTTCTGCAGTCTGAAAAATGGTGTAAGTAAAGAAAGCTAAACTAGAAAGATGTCAGATAAAGAAGGAGCTATCATAAAGGAGAAAATTGTTTGGGTGCTAAATTAAAGGCAACCTGTGCCTTCTTGCTGGTCTTTGTCTCTAATTGTTACAGAAGTAACAGAATTATCAAGAAGATAAATTCTATAAGAACAAGACAAAGAACAGATAAACATTAAAATAGAACAATTAACAAAATCATGTAAACCTTGTCCATGAAGATACACACACACACACACACACACACACACACACACACACACACACACATATATATATATGCATATATGTATTTAGCGAAGGCTCTTACTACACAGATCAGACTTGTGGTGATCCTCATGTTTTCAGCTGCCCAGGTGCTGGGATTACAGGCCAGCAGCACCATGCCCAGTTTCAGTCGCCATCTGAGCCTGCTCTGTGAGTGGGACCAGCACGGCATGTGGGCTCAAACCCCAGTTCCTGTGCCTGTCTAAGGAGGTGCTTTAGTATTCTGAACTACTTACCTGGCTCTCCTTTAAGATATTTATAGTAGAATGAGTAGATTTCTATAAATTTCCACCAGGGATGCTGAGCATGCCTAACAAAAGTAGAAAGTTGGAAAACTTGGTTAGTTAGTGTTCTTATTTATAAAATCTTATAGTCATGGTGCAAAACTTCACAAATACTTGCATTTCCTCTTTAACAGCACAGGATAAATTAAAAAGAAGCCTTAACTGGAAAGAAATAGTAAATTGCATTTCAATGCAGTGGCCAGTGAATACATAAAATATTTTATGACATTCTTTGATGCACCACCATGCAATGGTACTTACTTGAAGTTCTACAGATAAATTAGTATAAAGGAAAAGACCTATCTACAAGTGCTTATCCTATTTTGATAGATAGCAACTTCTCCGTAAGGAATTGTGCTAAAAGGAATTATTAACATTTTATTCTTTGATGTTCTGCCCCTTTACTTTTTTTGCAGTCTTGTTATACTATATCTATGTATATTTTATTAACTCTCTATTAAGTGTAGCATTTGTAATAAATAATAAATCTAAGCACATTTTTGATACAGATTAGCTACAAGCAAGGAGAAAGTATCTGATTACATAAGTTACATCAGTGAAGTAAATTCTGACTAGGACATGTTTGCCAAGGCAACACAAAAGTCTTTCAACAGATGTTGCTGCATTTATACGAGTTCCGTTTGTCCCTGTTACTGTGTGTAAGAGTAGCAAGCTTGGCCTATGTTTAAAATTTCAATTAAAGACATAGGTAAAGTTTTTTTGTTTTTTTTTTTATCTAGAGATGTAAAAATGAATAAAAATGTGAATAACTGCTTTTAAAATTCATGGTAAAATATGAATAACATCTTAATAATGCTTGTTTCAAGTTTTTGTATTTAATTATTCATCACCAATATTAGAATAACAATTGATATACACCTTGGATTTTGGCATATTCCTGTTCCATTAACTATTTTGGGGGAGCTGGCTCAGATTGCCTTAAGGGTGAGTCTGGGGATCAAAACGCCATTCCCTATGCCTGACTGGTATTGCTCGAGCAGGTGCTTAAAACACTGAGCTAACCCACAAAACTATTTCATTATCTTTTTAATGAAGAAATGTTTGCTCATTTATCAAATATGTATGAAATATACCTTATATACAAAAAATTTTGCTACAGTAAAGTAGTGTATCATTTAAGTTAATAAATTGCTATAAATTATTCATTTTTTTCAATATAACTAGTATGAGAAGTCAAAATTGTTCTATGAGTTGCAAAGACATAATCCTCACCAAATATAGTTGATACTGAAATTTCTAACCTACACATGCCATACATTCCACAAAGACAAAAAAAAAATTCTCCATACTCAGTTCTTTGTGCAAGTCTAGGAGAAGTAAATTGAGGAAACATCTTTGAACAAGGTAAAAATTCATGCAAATTATTAATGTCTTAGCAAAAAAGCAATATAAGAAAAATTATTGGTGTTTTTCTGTCTTCTATTACATAGTGACCATACATCAAGAGAGGAATACAGAAAGCCAACATGGCATTTCACACAATGCAATGCAACCCTGCCATAAAGAAAGTTAAATTTGTGGTATTTGAAAGAAAACAGTGCGTCCTGAGACTATATGTGAGGTGAAATAAATCAGAGACTCAAGCTTTCCAGCACATGGTTTCTTTTGTGTGAAAGTCAAGATATAAACAAAGAGAAAAAGAAAAAAAAAGATAACAGGAAATAAGAATACAGACCTTTTACACACTGGAAAGGAACCAAGAAACGGATCAAGTAAGGAAAGAGGGCAGAGACTGCAAAACTAAAGAATAATTGAGCAGTGTTCTGTACATGTACACTTCCTCATGACATGTGGTCGTAATGTGTGCAGATGGGAATATACATATATGCTTTCAATATTATAAAATTTCTTTCTTTATTATTATTTTTAAAAATCTTTTTGGTATAGGGTCTCTTTACCCCTCTCAGACTAGTAGTGATCCTCCTGTTTTCAGCCTCCCTAGTGTTGGGATTACAGGCATGCACCACCACACCCAGTCTGGGAGGCTGGCTTAGCACACCCAGGGACACGGCCAGTGGGACATGTGGTACCCAGGATGGAACCGTAATCCCAGCACTTGCCTAAGCAGGTACTTACTCCCCTGAGCTGTCTTGCTGGCTTGATATTGTATAATTTAAAATTTATTTTTATTTTATTTATTTAATTATTTTTTTCTGTGTTTTAGGGAACAGTCTAGAGGGTGTTCAGGGTCTCAATGCTTGATCAGACTCATAGTGATTCTCTGGTTACAGCCTCACAAGTGCTGGGATTACAGGCGTGCACCACCATGTCCAGTCTCAATTGCCATCTCAGCACAACGGTGGGAGGAGGGAGGGCAGGGCCAGCATGGTAGGCCCAGATCAAAATCTTTTTTAAAAAGAGATTATGAGATTAAAAACTATTTTAGCAAAATTCACTTTGATTTATTCATTATTCAACATTTGCTATGTTATAAAGCAGCACTGTTTCAACAGTGTTTAGATCCTCCAGTTATACAAAATCCTCTAAAATAGTTATATGACCTGTACTTAAAAAATTATGAATAAAGAAAATATACAAGGATCTTTATCTCCATTATTTTTCAACTCAGTATGTTAATATTGAGTTACCTCCTTAATTTTTTTTCATATCAAAAATTAAATTTGGGGGGAATTTTTAAGTTTATATATGTAAGTGACAAGAGAACATATAGTACAGAATTTCAAAACCAGAAAATTTTAACAGTGGTTGCATTACATATTTTCATCATGAAATCAGTATAGATCAACAAACATAGGTAAGACTGATGAAACAATTCATCCTTTCAGTGAAAGACTTCTATAAGTATAGTTAAACAGGAACATAGTTCAAGATGGAAAAGCTTTAAAATGTATGAGATTAGTTCCTTGATCTCTGTAATATTAGCAGTTTACAGAAAAAATCATTTATTAGTTGCTACAAATGTTAATAATCTCATCAGATAACATATGCTTTCATACTTTCCAGTTTTAACTGATAAAGCTGTAAGGCAAGGCCCTAAGTGGTCTCTAGTCCTTCATTTACTTCAGTGTTTGATCAAACTTGATGTTAAGATTGGGATTTCTTCCTTCATATTGTACTTGCTGTTTTTATCAGGTGCTAGAAAAACACACAATCATGAAGAATTAAAATTTTATTTTGGGCTATATTAAATTATTAAATGTAAATGACAACTTTTCCCTAAGTCAATTTTCTGCATCCAGAATTTGCTTTGCGGAAAGCTTTCACATAGCACTTTATTGAATGAAATTTTCTTTAAAATGTGTGTAGGGAAGCACAAACCATAGTTTCAAACTCAGCCTCAGTATATTGAAAGAAGCTAGCCATCCACAGCACCAGCTATGCAGACTGAAGTGTCTGGGTAGAAAACAGACTAGTTATTATGTATGACCTCTCTGAAATCAAGAAGGGATGGCTAATTTAGAACAATTTTTCCTATAACACAAACATTTCAGTTAATTTTCTGCAGAAGTAGACTATCTGCAGTCAACAGCTCTGATATGTTCAGATGTATTTTCTCTAATATCCAAATTATGTGGCCAGTATATAAATCACTCCAATAAGGTTTGGA
This sequence comes from Myocastor coypus, assembly GCA_004027025.1. Lineage (NCBI taxonomy): Eukaryota > Metazoa > Chordata > Mammalia > Rodentia > Myocastoridae > Myocastor > Myocastor coypus. The sequence continues at coordinate 58,504 of PVJA010003118.1, forward strand.
CCAAATGTTTTCTATTGTCTCATGGATAGCATCTGAGGTTCCAATCCTTAGCACAAGAGGAGATTTTCTAGTCTTTCAGACAATCGTTCATGGTTTGCTAAGAATATCAAAATGTTATTTCATGTCACTATTCCAGCTAAACAACAGAAAGCCAGGAATCTACTGAGAAAGGAAAGTAATTAAGGCAGTGAGAAGGATATGGCAGGTATATACTCTCTCTCATGCACTTCCAGACACCTAAAGTAAAAGTGAACTAATTCCTTAGAGAGACTACAGTGATGACGTTTGTGAAGGTCCGATTTCTAGAGAGGAGATCAGAACCTTCTAATGGGATATTTTTTAGTCACTAAAATCCCAACTCTCCTTGTTGCGGCCTGATCACAGTGAGCCCAAAGCTAAACTATTTGGAAAATCTCACATAACCCTGAAGGTTGAGATGTGACTCTCCTTTGAATTCTCCAAGAGAACCATTGATACTGCTGCCTGTCAAGTAAGACAAGGAAACTGAGTGTGTAGGATGAGCGTGTCCCACCCTTTCTAGGCTTGGTAGGGGACATGATGCATGTTCTTCAGCATCTTTATACTCTCTGTCTTTCCGCCTTTAGAGATACTGGCTGATGAGCTCTGCTTTCCAATCACGCTAGCCTGGAGGGTGCAGGTTTAGTGCTGGACAGCATAACCTGAGGCCCTAAAGAGACTATGGATTAGACAGTGACTTGTAACAGGTAGTGACTGAGAGCACCAGTCTTCGAGGAAAAGAATTCAATAAAAGCACAATGAAGCCTTAAAGGAAAAAAAGGAGAAAGAAATAGTATAAAATGGAAACAAAACACATAAGAGGAAATTGGGTGAAAAGAGGAGAGGAGGAGGTTCTGGTGTTTCATAAGGTCACCTAGTATCATTCTCTTCACTCTGAAGAAAGATGTGAAGGGCATAGGGCACTGTACCACATGAGGCATGGCCACACCAGAAAAAATATTTGTGTCACTGGAAAATTCTCTGATGATTCTAATGATGCCTATATCGTTGTCCTTGTGCCAATTTCATTTTTTTTTATTTTTATTACTTTTAATAAGAAAAAGCAATGAGACAGTTTCAAAACATGTTTGAGGACAGCCACAATAATTAATACAATGCATATTGTTGTCTTTGAAGTAGTTGTTCAGAGTACAAGATGCAGACATGATAACTTTTCTAAACACTACCAGTACAAATATTTCTTTTCATTGAACTAAGAGAAAGTATTTGTATACATCGCCCAATATTCCATAATAGTAGGGGATTGGCAGCAGAACTGGCAAAGTTGGAAGTTGTTGACTTGAGCCTTTTAGAGCTCAGCATACTAATCTGGCTTTGCTTTTTATGCCTCATGGTTAAACTTTTCAGTTGGATGGTTAATGCCAAGTTAAAGCAATAACTATGTAACAAAAAATGTAACTTCTGTATCTGACAAGGTCTGTTAAATCCCCTCAGGATTCATCTTGAAATCATGTACAGCATTTTGTAGAACTTTGCCAATGTCAGGCACCTGGATGAGTCACAGCCTTTGCTTGACCAGTTTGCTCTCTGTGAAAGCTTGACAGAATATTTAGGGATCAAAGATATATAGTGTGCCTAAGGGAAGTCACTTATTTCCTTTTGACATCATTTGTAGACATAGACATTGGTATTGCTGGAATAAGTCTCTTCAAACTATGTGTCTGATAATTATAAGCTAAGAAATCAAATTCATAAAGAGCAAATAAGTCATTTTCAAGGTTAAGCTCCAAAGAGCGACTGTTTTCTGTTTTGTTTCCACCAGCAATTTATCTTTCAACATAATCTTTTTTCTTGAAGTATTTTGTCAAGTTAGACTGAAAACTGAAGAGGAGACTCAATAAAATAATTTTGAACTTCAGTTAATTCAGATAATGTGTATTCTTTATTAAATCTTTCTCACATGTACAATTGGTTAAAGTACTTTTCAGCATAGAATTTTCTTCCTCTCACTTGTCTACCTTTAACAAAGACAAGTAGATTACGTACATTTTCTTTAAAGATCAACTCAAAATACTCATCAAACAAAAGATTGTTCTGAACAGTGTACTAGTCTCTGAGTGTATAAATAAGAACAAAGATGCTGGAGAAAGACAATCAGTCTTGCTTAGATTCTGCCCAGTCAAATAATCATGTATCAGTATGCGACTCGGGACAAATTGACTTAAATTTCCCATGTTCCAGTTTGATAAACATTACCTTATAGATGAACCTGGTTGTATTTTGTATGTTGAAGGGTGACTGAAAGGTTGGATTAACATTTAATGGAGCTTTAGCAGATAGAAAGCACACTGCCAATGATTTTGCTGAATTACTGAATAGTTTTCATTTACGTGTACATTGTTCATTCTCTAGGACAGTTGTTGTCTCTATGAAAACTGTCAGGATTCCTAAATTATTTCAGCCTTTTCCCTCCCCTAACAGCATTACCGACTTCATAGCTGTTCATGTTATTCATGATTAATCTTGCCACAGACATTGTTAGGGCTCTGTGGTTTCTCTCTACTCCATCCTTCAAGTGTTGTTACAAAAATTAATTATATATGTGTAGGTGAACATATATGCTAGGCTGACACTTCAATTTTGGAATAAAATGACTTCCTCAGACAGAGTATTCGAAGACAATAATGACATTCAAAGAGGCCAATTCTCATAAAGAAAATTGCTAATAAAATATAATTAAATTCTAACAACTTTCAAGTTGTTCTGTCTCAAAATTGAGATGCCCACCACATGATGCTCTTTTGTATTTGAACTCACTTCTGTTTTCAGCAGTAAAATTATTTCTTAAAGACTCGCAGTTAGTGGGTTTTTGAAAAATAGTTTTTTCACGAAAATGTGTAAAGTTCTTAAATTCTGAAGAAGTAGCTATAACAGCTGCAATCTAACTGAGAATTAGACTTCAGATCTCAATGACAAGAGAATCTTTTTAAGTATCCATCTTCCTGGAGACAGAAAATACAAACAAAGCTAACAAATCAGGTCTCATTTTCTCAGTAAGATAACCTCTAACTGGTGACCAGAATATCTCTTTTATCTTTCTTCCTTTTAGGTCTTTCTTCTTTTCTAATTTGTTTGAAAATCTTTTCAAAAAGATTTTTTCTCATCCTAACTGGGAAGTGTAACTGTCTTTTCAAAAGACTTCACTCATCCTCTAAAATAAAAATAAAAGGAAACTACATATATGAGGAGCACTAGACATGTAAATTTTCAAAGAAAAAAAAAACATCAAGATGAACATAGAATTCTTGCTCCTTGAGCAACATCTTGGTTCAGAATATCTCAATTTTATTGGTTTTCAGCACTGTTAGTGCTACAGACATGAAATAGACTTTGGTAAGTAAAACTTTAAACACTAAAATCTGCAAAACAGATGTGTACCTTAAAACACTATTATGCTACATAGAGAGACAGATTATAGATAGATAGATAGATAGGTAGATAGATAGACAGACAGACAGACAGACAGTCAGACAGATAGACAGATAGATGTTATTCTGTAAACATGGTTCAGGAGAACAGAAGGCTTGCAGTAGGGGACGTGCTGTCTCCTCTGTTGCTATGCATCATTTGCCACATGATCTGTGGCAGATTGTTTCCCATGTGAGCAAGGAGCTCACAGGTCCTGACACACTGCAGTCATCTTTTTTCTGCAGCAGACTGCCCCACACTTCAGGAAATTGTCAAGCGCCTGCTCTCAAGGGTAGCTGCTGCTAAGAGATTAGTAAACGTAAATTCTCAAGTACAAAATGGCAGGTACTATCCTCTTCAGAGAAATCGTAGTTCTACTTTTTCTCCTTTTCATTCTCTTTTGTTTGCTTTTTTATTTTTGAAATACAGCAGGACTAATAAATACATACTGAGAAATCTAATCTATAAATATCAGATGAAGTGCTATGCTTTACACACTATGTTGACAATTCATTTCTTTGGAAGACCTGTAAAATTTATTTTTAGCTGGACACATTAGTACACTCCTGTAATTCCAACTGGAACAAAGGCTTAGGTGTGAGACTTGCAACTTTGAGCTCAGATGGGGAAACAGAGGAAGGCCTTCTCTCCAACTTAAAAAAACAAAAGGCAAAAGGCCTGAGGTTATGGCTTGGTGAAAGAACGCTTACCTAGAGCCTGCCATGCTTCAGGTTCCACTATCAACCCAGCATATCCAAGCCACAACTAGGCAAACACTATTGAGAGCTAGCTCAGCCGCATAAGCATCTTCCTGGCAAGAGCAAGGTCCTGATTCAATTCTTTTCCCTGTTAGGAAAAAAAAAAATCTGTCAAAAATAGGCAGACAGATGAACTAAATTAAGTAAAACTCACAAAATTAAATTAAAAATAAAAAATTCATACCCTTCTTAGTGATTATTTTGTTTCTACATAATTTTAAACATCCATAGATAGATGAATTTTCACCTTGAGATTTCTATTATTAGACTTTTGAAAAGAGAGAGCCTACAAACAATGTAGCATATCAGCAATATGATGTTCTTGTTTGTAATCAACCTGTTCATATATTACCAGCCACAAACTTTATGTAAAATTATTTTTCTGTAGACATAAGAAAATGTTGTTTTAAAAGCCTTCAGTACTTTAATGACTCATAAGGAAACTGGAAGATAAGCACTGCCCGGATATTAAAAATAAAACGCAAACACTGAAGAGACCATTCTGATCTTAACTTTTAAGCAAAATCTGCCTTGGAAATGAGCAACACTAGGCGTGTGCATTTTCAAAAAACATCATAATGAGTATCTAATACTTGCTACTTGAGCAAAATCTTCATTTAGAAAATGTAAGAGACAATTTTACTTGTTCTGCAGCATGGTTAGTGCTACACAAATGAAATAAACATTGATAATTAATTAAACCTTTACATACTAAAATCTGTGAAACAGATGTATACCTTTAAACATTATCCTAGAATGATACTAGAGGCAGAATTCCATTTTATCAGCAATAAAATTACTTTTGTACACATCTTATATTGAAGTACAAGCAAATCTTGGCATTCTACAAGCTGTATAGAGCTCCACGGAGCATAGACAGGATTTATTATGATGTACTAATTGAAATACCCTTAGAAAAATTTTCTACTTTATATTGATACTAACATGAAGCTGAAAATGCAAAGAAGTACTTAAATTTGAAGAGCACAGCTGTTTTTAATAGATAAATATGTTTTCGAGAAAATATGAAAAGAAATTTGAACAAAAACTTCCTATCATAAACTTTAGTTGGAAAATATAAAGTGCAGATTATCAAATTTTAGCATAGTGAGATTTTATTGTTATTTTTGTTCTTTCCTGTATTGTGAAGCAAGTTTTCTTACTGTAAATATTCTTTCACTAATAACTCTTCTTGAATATTTTATACCATCTCCCAATGCCATCAATAAAACACAAGTTGTAGTTGAGATTTCTTATCAATAAAGCTCAAACAAATATGAATTCCCAGAATGTGATGACTGATACATCAGGCCTCATGTAAGGTTTAACTGATTCTGACCACAGACCTAATGTGGTACTACCAATGTAATTTTATTCGCCAAACATTTATGAAGCAAACACTGTGTGTTACCTTCCAAGTCTGTGGACTAATGATGCAAAAATGAATGCACAGTCTTTAACGTAAAAAAAAAAAAAAGAGGAGAAGAAGTAACAAACATATATAGCTGTAATTGTTATGTACTGTGGTAATGTCAGTGTAGAAAAGGTACATGATTACAGGGCCAGCAGGATAGCTCAGTAGCCTAAAAAGTGCCTGCTTAGGCAAGCTTAGTCAGGCACAGGTGACCACAGTCTGACCCCTGACACCACATGCTGTGCCAGTCCTGCTCTCAAGGTGGGCTGAGCTGGCACTAAATTAATTAATTAATTAATTAATTAATTAATTAATTAAAGGTAAGTGATTAGAAAGATGCCTCAGATGAGATTGTCTACAGTGGATAATAAATGAATTTCAGTGAATAGTCAATGGAAAAGTTAATGAGCCCAAGACCAATCAGTTGGGAAAATCTGGCACACTTGACAGTGTGTGCCATAAGCTCAGTACATCTGGGGGCTCCTAAATGCTGTGAGATAACAGCAGCAATGTGGTTTGCAAAAGAAAATAAGAGATCAGGACCAGATCAGGGAGATCATTTTAAAAAATAAGAAAAGAAATAAAGAACTGCCATTTATCCATAGACTCACCCTGAAGGACCAACACAACCAGATGCAGAGTGATGCGATCAGAAAATCTGACAGACAGGCACTTTAAGCAGATATTTTTAGACAAACCCCCCCCCCAATGGAATGAAGAGGGCAAGGAAACCAGAGAGGAAATCACAGAAGCAGTGTGTCATACAAAACAACAAAAGCTTGTAGAAAAGTTAGGTCTGGTACCGAAGTAGGGAGAAGATTCAGGAGACACCAGATTGACATCAACTTGGCTTTAATTAGAAACCCAAAATACATAACTAGATACAGAGAGAGAGAAAGAGAGAGAGAGAGAGAGAGAGAGAGAGAGAGAGAGAGAGAGAGAGAGATTAATTCAAGTCTTGCATAGTTACCTGAAATGAAATTTCCAGATTCAATAGTTCATAGTATAGCCTAAATATTTCAGGTTGGAAATTCAGAGGAAGACCAGAGTAAATAGAATAACACAAAACAAGCAAAGAATTCCTGGAAACCAAACAATTATGAACAAGATATTGCTTTTTAAGATATAGACTGATTCAGTTCCCCATAAGTCAAGTTTTCTGTTTCACGTAAGAACAGTAAGCACGAAACGTGCACTGGGGCATGTTTCTAGTGTGGCTCAGCCACTGGCCTAGCTATCGCTCCCATCATTCTGCGCACATTAGCGAACCATGGACACAATAAACTAGCACAAGTATGAAATCACTGCTACCACTGTATGCATCACCTCTCAAACTGACTGTATATTAAAACAGTCATTCCTAAAATCCGCTAAGAAATTTCTTCTTTTGCAGTAAGATGTGCTCAGTTCAGTTCTTTGTCGTTAGTTTGTTAGTAGGCAAAGAAAAAACAGTGCAGGTTTAGACTTATTTTAAATGTCTCCCAAAAACTAATTCGATTTGTTGTCACATATTTCCTATCATATACAAATAATTTAAATAAATGTGGTCACTAATTGAAAGCACAGATTATGATTAAAGTATTGAAGCATTAGATAATAGAAATATAGAATTTTCAAATAAAAGTGAACAACCTTGTCAATATAAGAATTGGGAGTTCATGAAGATGTTTTATTGTTAAACCATAACTGAGTGATTTATAAGCCATAATTAGTACTATAGAATATGTTTTTGATCATCTGAATATCTTTCAGTAAAGTGTAGCTGCAGAAATTTTGATAAACTACAACAAACATTGTGCATTTATTTGATCTGTGTATATATGAATAAGCTATGTTGGGCATTGGCTTGAGCGTCACTTATCATTTAAAAGAGTGGCCCCTCTGAATGCTTGATCGTTTTTAGGGTTGAGCTGTGTTGGAATTCTTCTATCCATGGACTTTTGCTTCATTTTGTTTTTTAAGATAGGATGTCACTAATTTGCTAAATTTCCCAGGCTGGGCTCGAAATTTCTAGTCTCCTACCTCAGCCTGTAGAATGCTGGGATCATTTAAACAGGAACACATGAAGATGTAGAGGGAACACAGATATTTGAAATGCTAGAGTGCAACATTAAAGTAGTTGCATTTTAAACTTAAAAGTAATCAATTTTTATTGTTTTATTTATTTTGTATTTATGTATTTTTATTTATTTTTTATGAGCAGAACATTTTTTACATATAGTACAGAATATCAAAACCAGAAAAATTTAACAATGGTTATATTATATATTTTCATCATCGGATCAGTTTAGATTAATAGCTATTGGCGTATAAGATTAATCAAACAATTAAACATCAACACTTTCAATAAACATTATTTTTTTTAACAGTTGACATACTGCATATCGTCCTCACAATAGTTATACAGAGCACAGTGTGTGGGCATGACCCACCACCCTATTGGTGTTGCTAAGGAAAGAAAAAAAAATTCTTCTCTTTGAATTAAGAGGAAGCAGATGTATACACAGTCCAATGTTCCACAATTGCAGTGGGTCACAAGTGAAACTTGCAACATTGGAGGCTATTGATCCTAGCCTCCTACAGCTCATCTCACCAATCTAGCTCTGCATTTCATGCCTCGTAATTAAGCTTTTTTTGCTGGGTGATGAAGGGAAAGTCAAAGCAAGACCTGTGTAACAAAACATTCATCTTTTGTATCTTCCAAAGTCAAGTCGTCTCAGGATTAACTTTGGAACCATATACAGTGCTTTGTAGAACTGTTGTCAGTGTCAGCCCTCGGGACGAGTCACGGCCATTGCTTGGAACAGCTTGTTTTCTATGAAAGCCTGAGGGAATGTTTATTTCTGGGTGATTCTCCTTAGACACACTATAGTTCATTTATCCCTTTCCTCCGAGGTCCCATAATCTCCTTGACCAGAAAATTTGAGACACCTCTGAGTTATAGGAATTTACAGCACAGGTTCTCTTATGTCCTGAGTCCTTACTCACCTTGAAAGGCTAACGCCAAAATATTGGCTATCCTCGTAGCCCTTCTTTTTCTCCAATTTTTGGCCTGTTAACTTATATTCTCAACTCTCCAGCAGAAAAGCTTCGTGATATTATTACTCTATAACATAGGTAATTGAGCTTATCACCACTGGCTTTCTGAATATCAAACATCTTTGACTTAGCTTGGAATTGATATTTTCTGACAATCATTGATATTCCAATAACTCTCCATAGAATGTGATATAAGCAGTTACACAATTTTTAGACAGATACTTGGAAATTCAAGCAAAAACAAAATTGTAGCCTGTCAAGCCTATGGTACTTGGCCCAGTTTCTTACTTTCAACTAATACTTTTGAGAGAATATAACAGTAACTGAGTTTACACTGGGAGCAGTACACATCAAAAAGACGAGAGTGACATGAATTCCAAGCATAGTTTTAGTGTTATGTGGTGCTATGATCAGTGCGATGAGCCTTTTGAAGGTTCTTACGACTGATATCTTATCCTGTGTACCATTTGTATTGCCACTGCTAACAATACATCACTGGTTTCAGTTACTCTTTCAATATTTTAAGGCAGGCAGCGGAGCCTCACTAAAAGTACTAGATCTCTTCCAACCTCCTTATTAAGCGCAACCCTATAAAAACAACCTATGAGCTTCCTGAATTAAACTATCTGGTAAGTGAGCCATTAGAAATCAAACTATATATTTTACTTTGTTAGTACAGTCTACAAACTGTATTCTTGGAAAGTCTTATAAATTTTGTCTGTAAAGAGATATATTTGGAATTACCTGAAAAGAGTATCCAAGTTTTATGTAAATTCTAGCATCTGTCATTAGTCTCTCTGAGCATCCAAGATCCAACACGTTTTGTAGTCTTTACATGGTGACACAGAGATAACAATTTTCGAGTTTTTCTAGACTGCCAGAATAAATGAAGCATCTCATTCCTTTTCCTATAAGACAAAATATGGGAGAAGCCAGGGGAATAGCTCAGGGGCACAAGTGCCTGCCTGACAAGTGCAAGGTCATGAGTTTCATCCCTGGTTCTGAAAAAAAAAAAGTATGGGGATATATAGAAGATAAATTAGGTAGTTTGCAATTTAAGGTGGAGATTCAATATAATGAGGCTTTTCTTACAATAATATCAGCTGAAGATTTTTCTTAAATTTACTGGTACCATTTAGATCCACAGAATACTCACAGCGAACTTGCTCCTTCCCATGATGTGTGTTAGTCCCTCCTTATTTCTCTCATTCACCTCTTTCACCACCTTCTCTCTTATTTACAAAGCTTTGTTTCCATTTTATTTGTTTTGTTTTCTTTCACACATTATAAAACACAAATAAGGTACATATGAATATGTAAATAGGCCTACAGTACATGTAATCTCTGGAGTTATTTTGGAAGAACATTCATGATTTAAATGTCTATGTCATTACCTATAGGTAAAGGGGAAAGTAATTTGATGCAACTGTAGTTTTAGGGTGAAAAGGAGGGATAAAGAGTAAAGCTTTTTCTCTCTTCTTTTTAAGTTTGCAGGTGGTCTCACTACACAGCTCAGGCTCTTAGTGATCATCCCGTTTTCAGCCTCCCCAGCACTGGGATTAGAGGGGTGCACCACCACACACACCAGCTCAGCATGCCTGTGGCTGGGCTGGTGAGGCATGTAGTACCTGAGATTGAACCCCGGTCCCTGTGCTTGCCTAAACTGGCACTTAGTTTGCTGATGAGCTATCTTACCATCCCTTAGAGCTCTTTCTCTCAGTAAGGAGAGGAGTCTCCTGACACAGACTAGCTGAGCATAAAGAGTACTGTGGGGCAGACCAACAGAAAGTCAGCACATGCAGTAGTGACAATCAAATTACAGCAGTGGTCATATGGCACATGGCTCAAAAATAGGAACCACGATATTTTCCCTTCTTTCTTTGTAATGCTGTGCTGAGTTCGAATTAAATAGGAGATCAGAAGCAGAATGGATTAAAATTTAAAGAGTTGTTTTATTAGCTAGGCCTGTGACTGGTTTGCTGCACTCCATGCAGAGAGACGCTAACCAGCAGCAAAGCAAGGTTTGGTCGGTCTTTTAAAGTGAAAAACCACATTTTGGTCCACAGATAAAATTAGGCAGAGGTCTGTGAAGTTCTGAAAGAGGAAGAGCTTAATCTTGTGGAACTTGGCAGAACAGTCTTGGCCACAGATTTGGATGTTTGTGGAAAGCAATCAAGGCCACAGTAATCTTATGGCCTTAATAATTTTTTGCAGTCCTGGAACATTTTTAACTGTTGAATTAGATTACGAAGGGGAGGGAGACAGTTACTCACCACTAAGCAGCCCTGAATAGAGGATTGTAACACATTAATAGGAAGCATAAAAGAATCTAATGCTTTTCCATAGTTATACTACAAAATTCAGTTAGCTAATTACAATACAAGGAAAGTTTTTAATGGTTAAAATTTCAATTTTCAATCTTCCTACCATTAATACCCCAGGCTTGTTAATTGCCAATTTAAATTTTTCAAACTCAGCAGAGGGAAGAATCAAAATCATAGATTCCAGAATATAAAATGACATTTAAAGGAAAGATACTCAACTAAAAATATCTGTGATAAACAGTTATGCAAACAAACAACATATTTCTTACGCTAAACATTTTAATTTATATGATTGCACACGTCATCTACCCGACTGTGATAAAGGTCACATGTGTGCAAGCACACACACAGGATTTATATACCACTTAATGAGAAAGCATATCTTCATGGAAATGCACTGTTGGATAATTTTGTCACTGGGCAAGGACATCTCTGGACAACATAGTTGTATGGTATTGCCTTCGACTGTGTGGCCTTCACTGATTACAATCTCCTTATGTAGTACATGACTGTGGTGGATTAAAATGAATGTTTAAATTAACAGCATCCAGTATTTCAATTGAATTTCTTTTTTGATGTTATTCACTTTCTCCTTTCACAGAACCAAACTTTTAAAAAAATCAGCATGTAAGTAAAAATACTGTGAATTGTTGAAAATGTTTACATGTTGCTCACAAAATTCAAGATTCTAAATAAAATTCAAATCCAACAATAAATACCTTCTACCATTTGTATGAACGATAGTCTTATGAAATGAAGTATTTTGGAAGTCATAGAAATAGGTTTCTTAGGGCTGGCCAAATAGCTCTGCAAATTAAAGCGAGGGGCCAGCCCCACCCCAAGGATGCCCAAGGATGTGCTGAGACAGCAATTGAGTCTGGTTATGATGGCATGCACCTGTAACCCAGCTCTTGGGATGTTGTAAAGAGGCACATCACCACAAGTCTGATCTAGTAGTGAGACCCTGAGCACCCTGTAGATCCTTCCCTATAATACGAAAAAAAAGAGAAAGAAAGAATGAATGAATGAATGAAAGAAAGAAAGAAAAGAAAAAGGAGGGAAAAAAGAAATAGGGATCTTTTTTGTTTTAATGTTTAATGTAAAATATTGACGTTACATTAAGCAGTATGAATACTCCCTTACTCTTGACCATTTATTTTTAAAATATTTTAAGACTCATTTTCAGAGCTAAAAGGGAGAAGAGCCCATGTCTAGCACCAAAACTATATTGAAAACAAACATGTTAATCTAAATCCTCCAATGAAGTACTGAAACCTTGGTATTGTTTTGCTAAAAAGCAGAATTTTCATGATATATAGGCATATTTGATGGATTCTTTAACATTTGCTTTTAGCTTTTCAACTAATTAGTTTATTTTAATCCACATATGTTTGCAACAAATTCACATTCCCCTTAGGAAATGATACATGCATACCACACAGCTTAATTCTTTTTTCCTTTCAGTGCCTACCAACCTTTCCCTCTCTTGGTCCTTCAACTTTTGGTCCTCTTCCCACTTGCCCGAGCTTATCATTTTTTTTTCTCTTCAATTTCTTCTGTTTTTCTCTATCTCCTTTCCCTCCGTTCTCTATCTCTTCTTCCCCTGGACTTTATAATCAAAACACTTTGCCTTGAAATTTTAAACTCTGCATTAAAGTTGGCAAGGAGGAGATACCATAGATTATCTTTTTGGAATCCATATTGTAGCATCAACGTTAGCTTCATTTTAAATCTGCTTGAAGGCTTTGCTGCAGCTTTTAGAAAGCAATTGTATCTGTCAAAGTTTTATTACAAACAGATATAATTCAAGGGCCAGGTATAGCACAAGACGTACAAATTTACAAGAAATTTTAAGATTGACTTACTTCAGTCAGCTGAAAAATCAGATGAAGAAGCGTGAAGAGGGCATCTGCACACCAGAGACTGAAGGATTTAGTCCACGGTCTGCAGCTCATTGCAATGTTTTGTGAAAGTCTTTGTCATGAGGTGGATGGGACAGTGACACGAGAGATGGAAGGCTGATGAGTCTGTAAAGGAAGGTTGAAGAGCCTGCAATGAAATTCCAAAGCAAATTAGGTGCGGTGGTACACACCTACAATCCCAGCCCTTGGGAGGCTGAGGGAGGAGGATCCGTGTGAGTTCGAGACCAACCTGGGCTACAAAAACGAGTTCAAGAGCAGCCTGAACCACATAGCAAGACCTTGTTTCAAAAAGACAAATAAATAAGAAAGTAAATAAGTAAATAAATAAACAAACAAATAAATAAATAAATAAAATGGCCAAAGAATTGGAACCAGAAAGCTGAAGGACACAAGATGGAGGCTGGAGAGTCTGTGTGTGAGCCAAGAGACAGTGTCTAAACTGAATGAGGAGGCTGAAGTTCCTCCAAGAAAGTAGAACAAGCTATCCTTCCTCAGTTCCCTTTATATACCCTCTAAGGGCTATGTCACTCTAGGGCAGGCCCTACATGCCCTAGGACAGGGTACTCCATGTCCTAGGGTAGCGCACTGCATGCCCTTGTGTGAGGCACTACATGCTCTAGCATGGAACACTCCTTGTCAAAGGAGGGATCCCTATGTCCAGGGCATGGAACTGCTAAGACGATTCAGCCAAGCGTTCAACTTCCCAAGTTGACACGATGTATCAACCACTAAAATCCACCCTTGTCATTTTATCAACTCTACATATTTTTTAAACTCATCTCCAGGTGTAGACATATGTATAATTATGTTTAACATGTTGTAATTATCCTGCATACAAAGGGACAAAGTGCACTATTTTTTTAACCAAAATAGACAATAAGGTTTTTTTCTTCTTTTTTCCCCTTTTCTTGATGCTTATGCTGTAATATTAACATAGGTTTAATAATCCTTAAGAACTGTCAGTAAATCTATCAACATTGTATTAGAACAGAGCCATGTAAGAGTGAAATACAATAATTAAAATCTGCTGTTTTGTAACTGATTACAAGGTATTTAGAACTACCTTTTTCCATTACCCATTTTGTATTTTTTTGGCCTTTAGCAAGCACCTCAGCAGGTCTTAGTTCTTTCTCTGGTGGAGTGACCTGTATGTTTATTTGTCTGAATCATTTGTCTTTGTGCCTGTATTAGGTTGTAGTTTTATATTATTAATATTAATACCAGAGAATGATAATACTAAGAGTTTTCCCAAGGTATGTCCTGCACTCCATGTATACAGAGATAGAGACAAAGACAGAGACAGAGACAGAGACAGACAGAGACGGAGATAGAGACAGAGATATAGGTTTTTCCCTCCATTGTGGAGTAGTATTCTTTTGGCTTGGTAGTGTGGGTCAGTCACCCCTGACCGTACCGTGACTCCTTGTTTAGCTTGTTTTCTCAGAGGTACAAAGTGACCAGGAGAAAATCTTATCATTAGTTTAATAGTACCATTGTTGTGTTGTTTTTCCCTAATTTATTTAGTACACGGTCTAAAGGGTTTCACTACACACTCAGACTCACAGCAGTCACGCTGTTTTCAGCCTCTCAAGCACTAGGATTATAAGTGTGCCCCACCATACCAGTCTCGTGTTGCGATGTTGTGCTTTTTAGTACAATCTATTTTCCCCTCTGGAACTAAGACTTCTAGTTCATTAGAACATGAGGTTGTGGGAACAGGAAGCAAAAAGGTTGCTAGTCAATCACTAGGGAAAATTTGGTTGTTGCAGGAACAAAATACCTGAAACCCAAAATTAAGCAGGGAACGGTTTCTGTCTCTACTCTGCTGGCTCCAAGGCAGTCTGGCAGATGACAAAGGGCAGCAGTTCAGGGCAGCAGAAAACAGCAGCGAGCAAAGGGATGAGAAGCATCTGTGGCTTTTTGCAAGCCTCTCTCCTTTCCTTCTAACTGAATGTGAAGACGAGAGCTCCTCCAAGGAATTGGCACCCTTCCTTCCTTCCTGACTACAGACTAGACCTCGGTGGAAGGGTAGAACAGAATCTTTCCGCAGCTCTCCTTTATATCCTTTTTGCGCCAAGTCACTCTAGAGCAGGACCTCAGTGCCCTAGGGTGGGGTCCCCACACCCTAGGGAGAGGCCTCCGTGTCCTAGGGCATCCAGTCACTGAGCCAGCCTAGCCCAGCTTCTAACTTCTCAAGTTGACACAGTGCAGCAACCACCACAGCCATATCGCAGTTCTCTCCTGTTGGATTTCGAGATTTGCACTGCTGCTGCATTCATTCGGCTGTGATTGCTGCTCGCCTACCATCAAACTCTTGGAAGCAGAAACAGTAAGTTATTACTTAAAAACAATTACAAGTCATATCTAAGGGAGGAAATTTGAGAAATCGAACTGATCTGTAATGTATTTCTAACTTTCAGTAATGTAGAATTCTTTATATAAATAACCCATCATTTATGTTGTTCTCCAAATTCACAAAGTTACACTACATCTTTTCAAGCAACCATGAAGAACACAGGCAAAGGAAATAAGAAATTGAAGAGATAAAATTTGCTTAAGAAAAACAATAACAATTAACCACAAGGAAGACTCATATCACTCATTTGTGCTTAACAAATTGATTTTGTGTTTCTCTCCATGGGAAATGATGATCACAAAATGCAATTTTTATAACCTGTGTTTTGCTCATATATCTTTTTTTTCATATTTCCAAAATGATTTATCTCTTTAAAGTGGAAGGCAGATATGAGAGTGATCAACATAGCCAACAGAATCAATGTCAGATTTCTCATATAGAGCCATCACCAAGATTGTTTTGATTTTTCAGGGAGAAGTTAAGCTGCTGAAGAAGTCGGGGAGGTCAGGGGAAAGGGATTTAAGCAGACCGGAAGGGAGCAGAGGAGACCCAGCAGGAAGGGCAGGAGCAGCCCTGCTTGCCCAGACCGTTTACTTCACTTTAAGCATAACTGCCGCTCACTGGACAAAACCCTACTGTTGTCCTTCAAATGGCCTGTTTTGTCCTACAAATTCCCTCATACACAACTTTTCACTACATCATAAGGCAAGAGGAGAGTCCATTTAATCCCCAAAGGACACATTTTTCTATTTTCAAAAACGGAGCATGACGTCTAGTAGAAGCAGTGAGACAAGATAAGTGACTCCAGAAGCACTCCAGTTCTAAACTTCTGGGATTCCTTTGTGCCAGGTAGGTGGGGTGGAGGGTGGGGTTAGTGGGGGTAGCGGGAGGTGATTGGCTGTACAGCCACAGTGTGAGGAACCTTGAAATTAATTTCCAGATAGGAGTTCCAGTTTCAGTACTGACATTGATTCACCACTCAGGACCACAGCTTCCCCATCTATGTTGTAGCGAGATTTTCTCTAGCACCAGGGTTGCGCACATCAGGTGGTACTATAATTCCTTTATAAGATTGAAAGAGCCACTGACATATGGACCAAATTTGTTGCTATCATAAGAGAGAAACAACTTCTGCACTTGGAAGGGCAAAAGTGGGCTTTTCTTTGCAGTACAAAGCTTATGCCAAGAGACATGTGGAGGTCAGGGACGGAGTTGTAACAAAACCAAAGTTTTTTTCCTCAGATCTCTTAAGCCTCAAGTTGCCAATGTTTTCATTAATCCTGAAGAATTTATTATTGGGAACAAGGTTTTGGGGAGTGAAAGGAAAGTATGTATTTTTTTCAAAGAAACACAGCACACTCAGCTGAATCTACATATTCCAAAAAGAAAAAGAAATGCAGACAAGGAAAGTAACTAATTCAAATACTGTGCTAAAACTCAGATGCTCAGATGACAGGGAAATATAAAACAGACTTTCTCTACTATTATAATAATTTGATAATCTCACAATATCAATATCTTATACTATTTGGTATAATTCTTTTTATAGATATTCTACCAATATCCCAACTGTAGCTTAAATATACTTACCATACACCATGCTCTCAGTCTGTTAATGAAACTACTTTAAAAAATGTTCAAATGACCTCTTTGATCAGAAAATAAGAGTAGAGCAAGGTTTAGCCATAGTGTGTTTCTGATGCAGTGACTGCTCATCTAAGAAATATGACATGATGCCACCACAATTTTAATTGGGGATACAATCCAGTTACAGGAAGTAAGTACAAAAAATACCATGGGAAGAAAACTAAAGTTACTGGAAATGTAATGTTAATGAACCGTGAACTATACCATCATTCAACAGCAGTGGCACTAGGCACGCACCAACGCTGCATTATTTCACCTCCAGATTAGTCTAGAATAGACAGCCATTCACCATTCATTTCCCATTATTTGTCCTAACAAATTAAATGCCTAGAGGGCATGAAAATGTAGGGGCTCAGAATGGGGCACAGTCACAAATTTATAGCCATACTTGCAAACTTTAAGTCACTGTTTTATTATAAAAAGCACTGTGGAATATGGTTATAGCATATGCAAAAAGTGCTTAGGATCTTTTTATAGCAGAGAAAGCATGACTTTTGTCAAGGCATAAACAATATTCAAGCAACCCAGTTTTAAATGAGAACATGTCCATGAATAACATAGCTACAGTAGTACATCATAAAAGTAATTTATGTGACAAGAAGTTATTTTATTTTCTAATTTCCCCCATTTAAATGTTGATTGTTTCTCTAAATCACAGTATTTTGCACCAACTTCAGGAACTACTGTAAGCATGTTTGCTGACTTTATGATCTTACAAGGAAAATGTAAATACCTAGAGGTTTCATAGATTTTTCTGTAAAAACAGAATTTGGAAATGAAACTACATCCTAAATGAATTACCCAGGGGTTGCAAGGAACCTAAAATTGTCCTTCCTTCTGTTCATCCCACAGTCCATATTGCTTACTGGAAAAGTGTTCTACTTTCCGGCGAGCACAATTCTTATTTTCCAATATCTTTGTAGTATACCAAATCATAAACAAATAACTTCTAGGTACCAATTCTTGGTAATATGTCACAGCTTCCTTGAGGTCCTAGGTCATATATTATTTAAAGTTCTTACAAAACTTTTGAAAGATTATAGGTTTTCTTCTCTGGTCTACCATACAAACTGACCACTATGACTTTCTCAGTCATGATTCTGATGTGATTATTATGTGCCCATCACCAACTCAACCATCAAAGCATTCAGAATATTAAATACTGTGCCTTCAGGTCCCACCGAAATAAAGTTGCATAAAAGAATGGCATGTGTCTTTGACAGTCTCTAATAAAATATCATGGTTTGAATTGTTACCATGACCATCACTACTGTATGTATTTTATAATACCTAATAGGAAATTTAATCTATTCCATATCAATCTAATAAAATTAACATGTACAAGAAAAAGTTGAGAAAGCTGAAAGAATAGAGCAACATTTGTTGACTGCCTTTGTTTTTAATTTTAGTTTTGTGTTTACTTTCTTTTCAGAAATGAGAAGAATGTCCATTTTCTATCCACAGACTGTCAGAATAACGTGGACCAGCCAGTCACAGAACCACTGTGCCACACTTTAAATTCATCCCCAAGGCTAACAGTGAAGCCAAGACATCAAGGGTATCTCTACATGTCATTGTATCATAAATGAGATTCTCTCCTGTGACCTGGTCTGGAAGAAGGCAGGGCAATGTGGGACACCCTTGACTATCTTCAGACATTCACATCACATTTAAATGCAGATTTTTTCTCCTTGTTTAGTGCGTAGGATGCTGCAGGGTAGTAGACTGATACAAGAGTGAGTTAGTACAGATAATGCTAAGTACAACACAGGAAATTTTCCTACAGGACTTGGCAAACATTGTGCAGTGATTTCTAAATTATAAGGTGATAATAGATTTAAAATAAATATATACTCCTAAAAGTTCAAGAAAATCACTTTAGTATTTCTTTCCTTTTCAATTCCACAGCTCTTTATAACCTATAAATGCATCATAAAATAGCTAAATAAAATAAAATGAAATCATGAGGATTTGTTGCTCATAAAAATCATATGAAATATTTGTTACTGATATCTAAATAAAATTTAAGTACTAATAAAGAGATCACTCATTCTCTTCTTAAAGAACTAAAAAGATCACTCGTTCTTTTCTTAAAGATGATTCTATGATGAAAAAATGCAAATCAAAATTATAGTTATTTGAATAGCATGCAATCTAATCATATTGAACTACTTCTTTACATTCAACTAGACACTGAAGAATTTGTTCTTAGAAGCACCTTTCAAACAAGATATAGCTGTAAGGCAATCCTCAGTACTCACTTACTCATGGGAAAATTCTGTTTTTACTGATAATACCGTATTAAGCCATATTTAATAAGCAAATTAAGTAACACTGACAAACACCAGACTTGCATGATCTAGGAAATATTTGAAACTATGTATATTTCACACACTGTAAATAGAACTCACATATATGGGAAATGTCTATATGTAGATATTGCAATGAAACAAATTATTTTGTGATAAACTAATGAGCAGTATCACGAAAAGTTTAATCACATTAATGTGGGGCCTGGCGGGATGGCTCAGTAGTCTAAAGCGCCTGCTTGGGAAAGCTTGGGTGGCTTCAGGGACCGCGGTTCGATCCCCGGCACCACATGCTGCGCCAGCCCTGCCCTCGGGGCGGGCTGAGCCAGCCATAAAAAATGAGTGAATAAACAAATAACGATTCTGAAACAAGAAAAAAAATAAATAAATAAAAATAAATTTAAAAAAATCACAGTAATGTAAGACAAGATTTTAATGTATAAAATTATACTTTAAACATAAAACTACATTAAAGTAAATAATACTCAGGTAAAATAGCTATAAAACTAATGTACCTGCTTAAGTATTCTTTTAAACTACATATTCAAATTATATTCAGTTAGAGATATGTCAATCTTTATTTTTACACATCTTCTGTATATTTTATGATATTATTTTTCTTGATTTATAAAGATAATATTTGATTGTTTAAAAGTTTAATAACTTTGAGTTCGATCTGTAGCGGGAACTGAGAGCAGACCCCAGAGATTCCTGAGCAACCCCACTGCCACCACCGACCTAGTTACCATCACATCGGGGGAGGAGCCACAGCTGCCACACCCGGCCTGAGTCACCATCGCCGTTGACACCAAGCCCAGAACCATGGGCAGCATGGCGGGGAGCTGTGGCCCGGGAGGCCTCACATTGGTGGCGCCTTCCAGAGGGGCCAAAACAGTCATGGCAAGGAAGGTTTTAGGAACAGTGAAATAGTTCAGTATAAGAAATGAATATGTCTTCAAGAAGAGAAATGACACCAAGGAAGATGTATTTGTACACCAGACTGCCATAAAGAAGGAAAACCCTAGGGGCCAGCAAAATAGCTCAGGGGTCTAAAGCACCTGCTTAGGCAAGCTTAGACAATGTTCCAGGCCCTGGTGCAGTTCCAGTTCACGACAATAAATACATAGTAAGTCATAGCCATTATAGATGCTATCCACGTTGTAGGGGTCCTCCACGCAATTACCAGAATAGTGAGTAATGGACTGGAATCTCCACAAACTGTGAGCTAAATAAACCTTTCCAGCTTAATTTTGAGTATCAGGTATTTTGTCTCAGCAATGAGAGAAAAGAAAGAAGGATATTTGCTAATATAAATTTCTTGAAAATGTGTGGTTTATGTCATCAGATAATGGACCATTTTATTCAACAAAACGTAGTCCAACAGTTCTCTTTGAAATAGGACTTTGTCTACCCTAAACATTTTGGACTTTTATGGACCAGTACAAAACTCTTTAGAATCCTTTCTGTCAGACTTGAAAGATGTCAACTTAGTTATTCTCCATTTTGAGAGATATTGGATGATGTTTTTGGATGCCATGAGTTTTCATACCTGTGACAGAGATATTATTCTAGCTTTAGTGTTTATTACATGCTATCTTAACTATTTTAGAAGCTTTAACCAAAATTTGTGGTATTTACACTCATGTTCATGCCTGGAAACTTCTCATTTGTGTAGGAAAGCACATATATATATAGGCTGGGGAGAATAGCGATCCAGCTTTATTTTTCTGACTCAGAAAATCCTATTTCTTTGTGAATTCTTTATAATCTTTTCATACTTTAAGTATTTTCCTCTTTAAGGGCCAATCAAATAGTTCAGTGATTAAAGTGCCTGTAAGCAGGCACAGGGAGCAGGGATTCTATCCCCAGACCTGCTGTATCTGCCTCCCCCCTCTCACCCCTGTGCACTGAGACAGCAATTGAGACTGGGCTTGGTGGCATGCCCCTGTAATCCCAGCTCTTTGAAGGCTGTAAGCAGGTGGATCACTATGAGACAGTCTAGTAGTGAGACCCTGATCACCCCATAGACCCTTCCCTAAAAAAAGCAAAACAAATTTCCTCTTTAATACAATTAACTGTTCTAATATGATATGTGGTCAGGAAGAGCTCACAGGTATTTTCAGAATTCTTCTTAACCAGATTCCAAACTTTAAGACAATGTAAGATCTCAAAGTATTACATGTGTGGTACAGTGTCTCACTATGCAGCTCAGACTCATAGTTATCCTCCTGTTTTCAGCCTCCTCAATTCTGGGATTACAGGCAGACACCACCACACCCAGGAGCATGGCAGGTTTAGTTTGTGGTGCTGGGGGCTGAGCCCCCAATCCCTATGCTTGCCTTAGCACAGGCTTATTTCACAAAACTATCTCACTAGCCCTTAATATGTTCACTGTGCATTGAGGCTAGCCTTAAATTCACCCAGATTGGCTCCAGTTTATGGCAATCCTCCTGCTTCATTCCTTCCTGCTCTCTGAGATCTAGAATTCCAGGAGTGTGCCACTGTGCCAAGCCCTCCTAAATCAAACTTATCGCAGTCTTTGTTTGTTTGTTGCTCAGAATTTGCTGTTTTCCCTCTGTTGTTCTAGATTTCATTAATTTCTGTGTCACTGCAGTCGCTATATGGTTCCTATGCCAATGTTACATGTTTTGTGCTTTTTGGCAGCTATTATTTTATATTCGTTTTGTTTTTTACAGAAGTGCTTTTGTCTGGCACCAATTTTGTGTTAGTTACCTATTTTCTGAGTAAATGGCTTCTACTTTTAGAAGAAGGCAAGCAGGCAGGCCCTGAGCTCTCCATGCCGCAGGTCAGCGCTTTGGCCAGGATACAGCAAGGCGAGCTCTCTGCAGGTGCTGTGGTGTTTCTCATCCGTCTGTGGCCAGACACCACTTGCTGAGCCTCTCTGCTTTTCAGGGAAGGCTGCCTGTCAGCTCGGGACTGTGACAGTGTGCGGCCATTTGTCTTTCACAATCCATGGCTACTCCAGGAGCAACAACAGAGATGTTTTGATTACTCCTTTGCTGTGTTTGGTATTAACACATTGTCAGCAAACACAGTGTCCACACAGCAAGATGAAGTACATAGAGATTGTGTTTAGGAAGAGATTATCTAAGATAAGTGTCCTAGGGAGGATGAATGAGTTTAGCTCACTATATCATATTAACCACAGAATTGTGCGTGAATTTTGTTGCTTTGGCTTTTTTAAAGCAGATTTTTCTTTATTAGTAATACTTTCAACTATATCGGGTATATTAATTTCTTATGTACTGAAAACAGGTTTTCAAAAGGGTTGCAAAATTTTTTTAATTATATTTTCATGGCAGTAGCAAAATAGTGTACAAATATAAAAAGGCAACAAAGGTTATGTATTATATGAAGAAATAATTACTATAAAATATAATAAAGCACACGACAGCACTGAACATCTAATTTACCAATATCATTTTGAATAGAAGCATGGTCCAGGACAACTGGACCTCTCCATCATGGACCCAGCATGGAGTAGGCTGTGAAAGGGAAGTGAAGATTCCATTCTATCACATTGCCCAGGCAGAAAGGTCTGGAGGTGAAGGTCCTTGTTTCATGTCAGGAGAGCTTCCTTTTCTAACGATCTCTGTTGCTTCAGGAGAGAAACGTGATTGAAATATTCTTTATCTTCCTTTTAACGGTGTAAGATTTGCGTGAAAGAGGTTTTCCCCAGTAAACTGCCATTATACTTTTGAAATGGACCACTCTGAAGAGGCTTGCTTGGAATTGAAGCTGGAAACATAAATCTCAATTCTCTTGTACCTTTGTTCAAGGTTTGGGTGACATCTGACAAACATTCAGCCTATCTTTCTTCCTTTCCCTTTATTTTCTTTCCTTTGGTTTTTTATTCTTTAAAATTGGATTAGTTTCCTATATTTGTTTGGCACAGCTATTACATTTAAGTATGAGTAATAAAATAAATATGATAATAAAATCATGATAGACTTCTTATGAATTAAAATGCTAAATTTGAAATACATTTACAGTCATGGCTTTAGACAAAATTAAAAATCAAAAGGTGAGCCGGGCGTGGTGGCACATGCCTGTAATCCCAGCACTCAGAAGGCTGAGGCAGGAGGATCGATGTGAGTTTGAGACCAGCCTGGGCTACAAAAGTGAGCTCAAGGCCAGCCTCAACTGCATAGTGAGACCCTGTCTCAAAAAGCAAGAAAAAAAAAATCAAAAGGTGGGGGCTGGGGAGATAGCTTAGTAGAATAGGCACTTTCCTGGCAAGTGCAGGGTCCTGCCTGAGTTCAATCCCCAGTACAGAAAAAAAAAAAAAAAAAAAAATATATATATATATATATATATATATATATATATATATATCAAGATTTACATATCAGAGCTAATAGATTTACTCTCTAAATAATGTAGCAAATAATTTCTAAGTGCATAAATGATAAAGTTCTTAACAACTGTACAGTAGCAGACTGTTCACATAATTTATAAAAGATATTGTCTTAATTTCTTTCCTCACCACTGAGATAAAATCTCAGCAGAGGAGAGGTTTATTTAGACTCACAGTTTAAGAAGTGTCAGTCAGTGTTCAGCAGGTTTAAATGGGCAATCTCAGTAGTGGGAAAGCCTGTGTCCACCAAAGCCACTTGCATCATGGCAGCCAGGAAGTTAGGAGAGAGAAAAGTGAGGCACTAGGAAGGAAGAGATGCCCTTGCAGGTCACCTGACCTCTTGCCTCCAATAGCTGCCTCTCCTGACCAGCACCCTGTTCTTTTTTTAGCTTTGTTTTGATTTTTGTGCAGGATCTCACTACACAGTTTCAACTTGTAGTGAACCTCAGTGTTCAGCCTCCCCTACACCAGGATTACAGGCATGAGCCACCACGCCCAGACTCAGTATGCCAGGGACCAGGGCCTACACAGCATATGATGTCAGGGATTGAACCCCAACCCCCAATACTTAACTAAGCAGGTACTTAGTCCGCTGAGCTATCTTGCAGGCCCTTAATACCCTCCTCTTAACAGCAAGTCAGCTACAGTGACTCTATGATTCAATCCTTGTCCAAGATCTCTCCATCTCTGTGTATAAGTATGTGAGGCCTTTGAGGGACATTCTCATCATACACCACAACAGACTCAAATATACTAAATGTTTCTCAATATATTTGGACAATCCTTGGATTAAATGAGATGATGCTTTACTAACTGCATTACTTCACCCTTAGCTTTATGCAAAAAATATTCTGAATAGTAGACATTGTTATAGGTCAAGGGTTTTCATAGCATGTAGAAATGTACATGGTATAACATATCATAATCATGATATGAAACCAGTCAGTTCTCAAATTGGTGCTCACATGATAGTGTGTAAGATAAGAATCAAGGTCAAATAGGCTTCTCCAAAAGAAAGACACAATAGAATTAAATCTATGCATACATCGTTACTCTTTAATGTCCTAGTTTTTTAAATGTGTAATTATTAAAATGTGTATTTTTACTCTGAGGACATTAATATGTAATCAAATCTTATATATTGTTTTTATTGAAGCATACTATTCACCATTAAATTTCAACTACCTTCCCCATTTTTTTTTTTTTTTTCGTTTAAAGATAATACTGTCAGAACTACCCATTTACCCAGATTCACTCTACCAGGAAAAGTTTGGCAACGATTTTCATCAGGTCTACGTTGTGTATTCAGCTGAGAATCCATGGGTAATTTGTTGCACAGTATGGTAATACTGACCTAAGCTGGCATTTGTGCTGACACTTTTTGTATAGTACATCCTCAGCACAACTGAAGACGGACTGTCATTCATCACTAGGAGCTGTGGAGGCTTTTAACTTCCTAAAGTTCTTCAGATTAGGTGGCAGCTTATCATTTCAGATTATGCCAGCTGCCAGCTAAGTTGAGGTAAACCAGGATCACTATATCAGAAATACTATAACATTCTTTAGAAATACAGATATCACATTTGACATGTATCTTTTTTAAGTATGTTTAGATTTTAAAATTTTGTTTAAAAATCTTTGAATCTCAGCTCTTGGCCAGTTGATATAAGAAAATAAGTGCACCCATTTACTGCAGAGATCCAAACAAAACCAAAACAAATACTGCTTAAGTAGTTAATTCTAATTGGTAACCCAATTAAGACAACTATGTGTATTGTGTATCTTATGTTTCTGTCCTATATTCATTAAGAGTATGTGAACATAAGAACTCATATTGGTAATTTTTATGAGGTACAGAGATCACAGTCATATTTATAGGTTTACTGTAGGAATTCTGATCACTCAATCATTAATGACATTGCTGTCAACCTTCAGATTATCTCAGTTAAACCTGTAGGCCCTGAGTCTGGTGCTTTGTAACTATGAAAATAAGTTTTTCATTTCCTCAAGAGGAAATAGCCAAGTAAATCAGAAAGCTAGGAGACAAAGAGCCACTACAAACCCATTGCAAGACACTGAGCCACTCAATGTCACTAAGCCTGAGGTATTTGGAATACTTCATATTATGCAATTACACAAATTTATGTCCTACTACAAGTTAAAAATCATTATAGTGAAAAGTAAATAATCAATGGGAAGCTGATGAAGTAGCTTCTAGTTAGGCACATAAATATGAAAACCTTTTGCTATCCACCTAGATACTGATTATACCTTATTATGTCAGATACACATTCTTGCCATCTCCAGATTCACTGAATTTTCATGGAAATGTGAACATTTCTCCTGGTACAATATCACTAGAAAATAACAAAATGCAGAGGGATTTTATTTGTATTTTCAGAAAATGCTCGGGTACCAAGGATGCTTCATGAGGTGCTGAAGGATGGCACACATGATTATAAAAATGATCTTTTAATGATATTGGTTCAATAAAATTTTTTGAAACTGTACTTATACCATATGTGTGTTTATTTGTTTATATGAAATATTCTTCTCTGGGTCTCATGCTCTATCTCATGATGAGCAACAGAAAACATCCTAAGAAATGTTGCTTAGAAATGTAGTTTTAAAGGACTGGCCAAATAGGTCAGTGTATTAAAAGGCCTGCAAGCAGGTGCAGGGGCCAGGGGCTAGATCTTCATGCCTGCTATGCTGGCCCCACCCCCATGGCGTGCTGAAATAGCAACTGAGATTGGCCATGGTGGTGCACTTCTTTAATCCCAGAACTTGGGAGGCTGTAAACAGGCAGATCACTACGAGTCCTATCTAGTAGTGAGGCCCTGAACACCTTGTAGACTCTTTCGAAAAAATAGGAAAAAATAGAAATGCAATTTTATTCACAGAAAATTCATAAAACATTATAAAAGAGGAAAAAATAATCATTCAGTAGATACTTTAGACTTCTTGGTTAATATGCTAATTTCATAGAACTTCTCAACTCTATATTATAGGGGTCTAGATTATGTCAATTATGATAGCAATTCTTTGGGGGGAAGCATCAGATATACCATGGCAAAGTGCCTTCTGATTTCAGAAATCAGCCTCCAAAGGGCATTGGCATGATCTGAACTCCCCAATATAAAATCCCCAGGCAAGTTATATTATACTTTAAGACATTTGATAATGGAGGCCATGAAAATTATTCTTGTTTTATGTAGAAACCACGGTCAGGTGGGTACCTTATCCCCTTCATGGTGTAGGGGCCATGAAAAATCTACCTTGTTGTTTAGGGTGTGACATCTCATGTTTGACAGTACAGACACGTTA
The DNA here is from genome assembly GCA_004027025.1 of Myocastor coypus. Classification (NCBI taxonomy): domain Eukaryota; kingdom Metazoa; phylum Chordata; class Mammalia; order Rodentia; family Myocastoridae; genus Myocastor; species Myocastor coypus. Next base: position 85,425 of record PVJA010003118.1, read on the forward strand.
ATATACCAGCTTATGCTTTTCAGTAATATTTTACTGGGTGTTTCAGTTATCATATGAAAAGGAATAACAATTAAGTGAATGCAAAGTGTAAAATGCTAGTAAAATTAACAACCAATATTGCCTTGAAAGATTTCTATAAAAAATGAGATATGTGGGGCTGCAGCCATGAAAAACTGGGTGTTCCTTCTTTTCACTTTTGATCAAATCGAAGTGTGAGAACTAATGGAAAGTGGGCTCTCTTGTCCGTGCACACTGCAATGGTCTCATCGCTGCAGTTCTGGGGGACCTCTGCTTCCACCTGGCAAACATTTTCTCTCCCCTCCCACTCTCCTCCAGAGTTCAAGCAGGATGAACTCACACTGTCTTCTTGTGAAACACACACTCTGAGGATTTTGTGTGACCATAATAATCTAGTCATGTAAATGATCCTAACACAGGAAACTTTCTTTTTTTTTTTTGTCTTTTTTGAGACAGGGTCTCGCTATGCAGTTGAGGCTGGCCTTGAGCTCACTTTTGTAGCCCAGGCTGGTCTCGAACTCGCACCAGTCCTCCTGCCTCAGCCTCCCGAGTGCTGGGATTACAGGCGTGAGCCACCACGCCCGGCTTACACCGGAAACTTTCTTGCTCTTAAAGTGGAAATGCTTTTTTCCTAGAGGCCTTGGTCAAACACTGCCACTCACCTGATATTGTCTACTGTCTCTACTTTTTACCTGGGTATCTTTTTCCTTCAATCTAGTGTTGGCCTGCTTTCCTCCTGAATCCCACTAAGTCTTTCTTAACTATCCACATATTTATCCAACTGTGCACACCCCCTGGAACTGTCCCCATTTGGTACAAAAGGCCCTTTGGGCTATGCTGACAGTCTTAGGTGGGACAATTTTTTTTGTTTTTTCTAAAAACCAGTGTCTATCATGCAGTACACTTTTGACAAATGTATAGAAAATCAATAAAAGATCTCAATACTCACAGATCATCTCTATTCTCTTAAACATCTAAGAAACAGCCTAAAACTGTCGGTGAAACAGTCAGTGGCTCCAGACATCAGAGTGTAGAATAGATGCTGCAGCTCAGACTGCTCACTGGACACTTGGGGTGACAGATTTAAAGGACACTCTAAAATTCTTAGGACAGACAGAGCTAGAGAACAGAAAAGAAGGAAAACCTGTATCACGACTCAGCTAAAGTTTGATAAGTTATTCTGTCACAAATAGCCTGGGAAGACACATGCTTTTAATTCCCAGCTTATAGCTCTTTCCATCCATAAAAATCATCATCCTACCTTTATGACCACCTCCCCAGGGGAGGTCCTTTGAGGGTTCACACGTTCACTTTCAAAATCTATTGGTGCTCCTTGAATGAAGTACATCCTGAATACAAAGCACCTCTGTCATTAGTCCAGATGCCCTACCATGGTCCAATCTATTTGATTCTGTGCTACCAAATAGCTGCCGGCACCCACCAAGAGCATCTGGTTCTATCTCCCGTTGGCAAGGGCCCTGTTAGTAGTAAAACAGCTAATGCCTTTTAGATGGCGTCGTGATTAAAGCTTTTATTGGTACCTCGGGTAATTTAGTTAATAAATTTAATTGCCAGCGCGGACACATTCTCCCACCCACCTCCAGACCTTAACTTCTTTTCCATCCCCTCTTCATTTCCTCTCAGAAAAAAAAAAAGAAGAAAAGGAAAAAATGCAGAGAGACCATTAATACATAGATGCATCTAATGGGACAGGTGACCTCACAAAACATTTCCGAGTGACTTCAAAATGTCACTGGGCCCACCCCAGTTTGTTTATAGCAGTATGTGGTGTCATGATTCACATTTACAACCCTTTTTCTTTCAAGCTAATCTATAGAACTGTCCATACTACATTGAACAATACCCAGAGTATATAGCGTATTGCCACAAAGATTTCCAAGGCAATATTTATAGTTGCATAGGAAAATATGGGCACAGATTTTGGATTTCTTAACTAATAATTCATATCCTGTGCTGTAAATCATACTGAAATATTACATATTGCACACCGACACAACAATAGAGAAGAGACAATTGAAAACTGAAATCTTCTCTTGGGAGACATTTTTAAAAACTTGCTGAAAGAAAAACAGATCCTTAATGGCATTACGTATTTCTCTCGGGATGACAGACTCTTAGATGGTTCTGGGTCTTTTGGTGTGCATGTTATTCTTGGAAACTTGCCAACACTATCATTGCCTAATGCCATTGTCAATATCACTCCTTGCCTCCCCAAATTAAATACTTAATTGGAATATTTAAAAAGAAGAAGAATTATCCCATCCCTTTCTAATTATCAGAGACTGGTAGAGACGTTCAAATGTTCAGTCTCACACTGTAATTTAAGCCACCAAACATGCATTATCAATATTGAGTTCGTGCCTAGCACAAGCCCTATGACCCCTTACATTGTTTCTAGTGATAACCAGAAGCCTTGCTGTTGTCTTATTTCATTACGTAGCACAATATGAAGGATCCAAAATGCAAACTCCGTGTAGAGGTGAATGTGCTATCCAGCGGGGCACCCATGAGAAATCCATCAGTTATTTCTGTGTGTTAGGAGCTTCATAAGTGTTACCATATTTATTCTTCATGTTCTATAAGCCAATGATTATCCACAAGAGAAAACTTTCCCCCATCATTACATTTGGCAATGTTTGGTGACATTATTTGTTGCTAACTAAAGGTATCACTGAAATCTAGTAGAGAGGGAATAGAAACTGGAAATGTCTTGCAAAGCACATAGCAGTTTCCACTGCAAATAGTTATCTAATACGTAAATGTTTCTGGTTGTTCAGAATCCCTATTATAACTTACTGTTGCTATTTTACGGAAAAAATAAAGCTTCGGAATGAATAAAGAGTTTTGCTGCATGTGACAGGTAATCATGTCAACATTTCTGGTGTAAGAGTCTCCAGGAATGCTGACTGCTCCTGGAGATCACACACTTGCTAGTGAATTAATTCATGGATGTTTCCAGCACAGTGTGTTGTGAGGAACTAGCGTCCAGCTGGATGGGGCTGGACAGTAAGAGTGCGCCTTCGGAGGGTGTGTGTCCCTCTGGTGCTCTTCCTCTGTGCTCTGATACGTAGCTTCTATGCAGGAAGTAGTATTATTCTGCCACGTCCTCCTACGAGGCTGCTTCTCTCCATGTGTGTCAGCAGCCCATGGACTGACACATTAGAATCCTTGAACCATGGTAAACCTCTCCATCTTCCTTCAAGCTGTATCAAATATTTTTTACCAATGATGGCAAAACTGACCCATGTACCACCACCACTGAACTGTAGAGTGAGGCATAAACACAAGCCTAAATTTAGAGATACCCAAACTCCAGTATCTTTGCATACATTATTATAGCTACCAGAAGCTTCCAAAACCCACGAGTGTACATGAAAACGTGGAAGCAGGGAGTGATTTAACTGCTACTCAGCCAAAGCAACATTCTATCAAATAAATTAGCTAATGAGCATCCATTATATTTTCAAAAATACAGTATCAGGGCTGGCAAGATAGCTCAGTGCACTAAGCACTTGCTTAGGCAAGCACGAGGGCTAGGGCTCAATCCCTGGCACCACTTGCCATGGCCACCCCGTCCCTGGGCACACTGAGCCCACAGTGGAGTCTAGGGGGTGAGAGGTGAGGTATGTCTGCAATCTCAGAACTAAGGAGGCTGAAAGCAGAAGGATCATGAGGAGTCAGAGTTGTGTAGTGAGACCCTGCACATAAACACACACATAAAAAAAAAAAAAGACATTACCAAATATTGAGTTTCATCATTCATGGATACGAGATGCTTCCTGATATAGATTTCACTTGGGAATATCATAGAGTTCTAGTTATAAAATGCAGATAGATGAGAAAACAGAAATCATAATAGCTGAATTAAAAATGATTCTGTAAAGCAATTTCAGCTTATGAAAACAGCAAAAATTTAAAAACAAAGATGAGTTCTTCCTGAACAAATAGCATACTAGATATAATCTGAAAAAGAATAAAGAGATGATAAAGAGATGTCACAACATAACAGAGACAGAAGATGATGGGACATTTCGATGCCAAAGAACATTTTTTTTTTTTGGTGGTACCAGAAATCAAACTCAGGATGTTGAGCTTGCCAGGTAAGCACTTACTCCACTGAGCTATCTTCCTAGCCCTCCAAAGAACATTCTATGGACTTTTTACATGGAATCATGGTGATGAATGATTTTGGCATCATTATCAAGACTTTTCAATAAATTAAATTTTATATTATTTTATTTTATTTATTTTGTGGGACTGGGGCTTGAACTTATGACCTTGCACTTGCCAGGCAGGTACTTGTGCCATGGAACTATCTCCCCAGCCCCTATAAATTTTATTATTTTAATGCTTTTGTTATACATAGAAAAAGAGTGATTGCATACCACAAAATCCAATTTGAAATGTGAAAAGTAGTAATATTAAAAGTAAATAATAAGAAAATTTAAGATTATTTGTTTTGTAAAATATGTTACATTTTTTCTTCCCACTGAAAAGCAGAATTTTTTTTTTTTTTTAAATTTTAGGATCTACAGGGTGTTTAGGGTCTCGCTACTAGGTCAGTTTCATAATGATCCACCTGTTTACAATCTCTCAAGAGCTGGGATTACAGGCTCCTGCCGCTATGCCCAGTCTCAATTGAGGTCTCAGTATGCCTCGGAGGATCGAACTGTAGGCCCCTGAACCTGCTTGCAGATGCTTTAATCCCCTGAGCTATTGGAAAGATCCCATTTTTTTCAGCTACTTTCAATAAATGGTAAATGCTTTCTTATTTTCTCAAATGATTTGGTATTTCCATTAAATAAAATTTTACTACAACCTGGATATCTTTCACTTTTCAATGTTTCCATAGTTATAGCTTATATGCAGTGTGTTTGCTTAATGTCCTTTAAAAATCCTGCTTTGTTCTTTTTTTTTAAATTTATTTATTTTATTTTTTTCTTGTTTCAGAACCTTTGTTTGTTTATTCACTCATTTTAATGGCTGGCTCAGCCCGCCCCGGGGGCAGGGCTGGCGTAGCGTGTGGTGCCGGGGATCGAACCGCAGTCCCAGAAGCCGCCCAAGTTTTCCTAAGCAGGCGCTTTAGACCACTGAGCCTTAGAGTTAAAATTTCTAAATGGTGGAGTTTCCTGGGCAAGGAAGGTCCCAGGGGCAGTTTGTAGGGTGAAGGCTTAATCAGATCAGCGGTGTGCTCTCCTCAGGAGTGGCAGGAAGGGAGACAGCAGCTTGGCTGGCTCAAAGATGGAAAGAATCCAGAGGTTTATGTAACCAACTGAGGACCAGGATGTTTAACATGGACACTGAGACAGAAAATAAGATCCCATATCCACAGAGGTGGAGGTTGTGGTGGGAGACTGTATTGGACAGGGCTTTACTTAGAGGAACAGAACAGATATAATATAAGGAATGGATATTAACAGTAAATATACAATCTATAAGGAATTATAAGATTGGCTTACAATAGTCAGCCACAGAGTCAGATGAGGAAGCACGCAGAGGGCATCTGAGCACTCCAGACTGAAGAGTTCAATCCTGAGGTCTGAATTTCACTGCAGTGCTCCGTGTAAGTTTCTATCCGTCGGCTGATGGGTCTGCGATGGAAGACTGAAGTGTCTGTAATGGACGCTGAAGAGTCTGCAATGGATGACGAAAGATCCAACCTGAAGGCTGAAGAGTCTGTGCTGCAAGCCAGATGATGAAGTATAGGCTGAGTACAAAGACTGAAGTTTCTCCGATGAAGTGAAATCTTGACTGCTTCCTCAGCCCTTTAAAAAGTCTCTTTGTGCTCAGTCATTCTGATGTGGACCCATTGTGCCCTAGGGTGGAACCAATCATACTTCAGGATGGGCCCTTGGTCCTGCTCTAGGGAGGAGCCAATCATATCCTAGGCAGGCCCTGATCACGCTCCAGGGAGGAACCAATTGTATCCCAGGGTAGAGCTCACACCAACAGGGAACCGGGCTGCTAAGTCATCCAGCCAAGTTGACATAATGTATCAACCACTACAGAGACAGACTGTACAGAGGACAGGTGGGTGTGAGACACCAGTGGCCTGGGCTGGGAGACTTCTGAAAGGCACTCTCTGGGTCAGCCTGTGTACAGGCCACGCTCCAAGTGCAAAAACTTGGGCTCTGTTATCCCACTGGGCACTCTTTGTGAATGGTAGAGGCAAAGTAACACCTAGGTGTCCTTCTTTGAAATCCACTCTCTTGCACAGAAACAGAAAGACCCCTGGGATCCTTCCTTAGATCATAAGAAAACACTCCGGGTCTCAGTGTGCATATGATTGAGTTGAGGCTTCACTGAGGCCTTCTTGAAGGATTCCACATTAATGCCATCTCCTCATTCTTTAACTAATTTCACTGAATTCACATTTCAAATGCATTCCTACGTCCTTGTTTTTTTTTTTTTGTGGGGGGGTCTATATGGTGTTCAGAGTACTTTATCAGATTCATAGTGATTCTCCTGTTTACAGCCTCCCAACTGCTCGGATTATAAGGGTGAGCCATCACACCCAGTGTCAGTCACCTCAGCACGCCCTGGTAGTGGAGTCAGTATGGCAGGCCCTGGTATGGAATACTGGCCTGATTGCAGATGCTTTAATCAGCTGAGCTGCCTGGCCAGCCCTTCAACTTTCTTTCTATGAATTTATTGGATTTCTGCTATTCTACGAACATAGGCTAATATGACATCTTCTTAGGATGAGAAGGAAAGGTATTTGTTGATGTCCCCAAATCGTAAGATTTTAAGGATAATTCCTTGACTTTCTGGTAGGAGTGTTAATTATGATATTGATTTCCATAAGTGTTTTTGGATTTCTTTTTTTTACCAAAATAAAACCTTGATTTTGATAGAACTTGTCTTTATGACTCAAAAAACAGCAAAGTTAAAGAGGATAGTGAGGTCACTTCTTTCTCGTATCTTACTTCTTGGCTAAATCTTTGTTTGAGCAATTAGTAGAAGAAAACTTCCATCTGATCACTTTGAAAAAAATAAATTCTCAATGAAGGAATCAGAAATATCTATCTCACTAGTGTGTTTTCATGATGTACAGCATTCCTTTGTAGTGAAATAGTGCAAAGAAGGGGATGCAAAGCCTCCTTTCCCCTGGCCTCATCTTGCTTGGAGTCCACACTACTGGGTCAGCTAGCAGGGAAGAGTCCTTACTTTATAGAAACCCTAAGTTTAGTTCAGACATACTGTGTAGTAAAACATAGAATGTTTAACTGTCCATAACACAAAATAATTTTGTTGAAATATAATACTGCTAATTAATAATCTGGATGCCTCTTTTGCTATTTAGAATTATTGTTCATTAAGTATGGCTATTCATATGACTTTTAAGCATGTATCTTGTTGAACTACAACAGACAGCTTTAGTTCTTATTACCAATACTTAACTGACCAATTAAATACCTGAGAATTTTCTCCCTGCATACGGACTAAGAAACACAGAAGACTCAATTTCATTAAAAAAAAAAAAAAAAAAAAAAAAAAAGACATACTTTTAGACCTTGAGTGTAACCTTAGTATTGACATGTGTTGTATCCATGTGACAATGTAAAATATGCTAAGAGTTACTGAGCGGGTCATCCTTTTGATGTATTTTGCCGTTTAGGTATAAAGCTATCAACAGTTACTTGATATAAAGCCAGGTGGCTCCGAAAACCTGCACATAGATTCTCTTTCTGTAAAATAAAATCACACTATATAGAGAGCAAGTGAAATGCTAGAAGATGGATTTCAGCTCAGTTTTGAGACCTCCAGCGAAACACCAGAGCCAGGAAGAATGCCTATGAGGTGCACAACATTCTAGTTAAGACAAACTAACTTGGTAATTTAAATACTTGACTTTACGCATGAGTCAGCTGAGCCCTTGTGAACATGATGCTGGGAATGGCAGAACAGGACAAGGACTCAACCTTTCCCTGAAGGTTTCTGTGATCCTTCCTCAATTAGTTGTATCTATAGTCTATACTTCCTTCCTTCTTGAGGTTGTAAAGTTATAAATTATAAGATAATAGCTAGTGGTTTTTTCTTTATCTTTCACAGATATCTGATCTCATCTTCTCTATGAGACAAGAATTGGGTACAAGATTTGTGGGTCCTCTGATCAGGGACTTACAAGTGTGAAGTGGGGCAATAATTCTAGACAGCTTGACAGATTCTTCCAAACTCACTGAGGTTGTCGGCCTCTGTCTCTTGGCAGGAGTAGGAGAAGGCTTCATTTGATTCTTAGCTGCATGTCTGCCATCATGGTCACCATCTAGCCAAAGGTCCCTACAGCTCTTTGCTCAAAGCTCCCCATAAGGAAATTAGAGTAAAAGGCTCTTGCTCTTGGTAAGCAGGAGTGCTGACCAGATTCCTAACCTCCCTGCAAGATCCCATACAACCTCTCATACATCTCTCATCTTGATGAACTAAACACTAGAGTATCATCCCCTTGTATCTGGAGATCCTTCATGTATTTAAAGGACACGAGAATTCACAGTGCAAAATCCAACTTGACTACACTGAGACTGTCAAGGGCTCTCTTAAATTTCAGTCAGTACTTCCATTTCTAGCTCTTCCTTTCTTGTATAACTTCAACTAGCAGCTAGTCTCTCACTCTTCTTTAATTTTGCTGTAGAGTTTTAAAATTACGTGCAAAACTATATATTTCCTTACTTCTGTGTGTGTCATGCCTCTCAATCTGCAGTACTTTCTCTCTGCCTCCTTGGCAAACTGCTGTTCAATCTTAAACGCAGCTTAAGTGTTACTTTCACTGAGTTCCCTTACAACTCTCCAGTGGGCTTCAGTGTGTCTTCCCCATTGTTTTTTATATTTTCTACATGTGTACTTTAAATTTCCCTATGGTGGACTCAGTTTCCTAAGGAAAAGTATCTAATTACTTGGACTGTATCATCACACCTACCATAGTGAATATCAATAAATATTTTATCAATAATGGTTGTATCAATAAATGTATGATTGAACAGTTAAGAAATTGTAAGACTGTGAAGGAGAATAGAGGTCAGACATAATGTCAGGAACATCTTCAGGAGCTACTCTGTGGAGGATTTTGTGTTGTGTATCAAGAAGTTTACGTCTTGTCAAAAAGGCAGTAAGACATCATCCATGGGTTTTAAAGCAGGGAATGGAATTAAGATATTTGTGAAAGATGTAGAATAGTTCAGCACATTTTTTTACACTATACTGTTGGATCTATTCACATAAGAATCACCGACATAGGTAGAAATTAAGCTGGCAGTTGAACTCCAGCCCTTTCATCTGAGTATCATCAAGCTTTGGAATCTGAACTCAACATACCCCTCCCCTATGACTCTTATCACCACAGAGGCCTGAGCAATGCAACACTGATGTCATTTCAGTACAGATGCACGAGGACTCTTCTTGTATCTGTGCAAATTTAGACATGTCAGCTTTTCTCTCTGCTTCATTTTCGTTATCCATGGTATGGAAATGTTAACTAGAGTTATCATATGGTGCTGTTCTGGCAATTAAGTAGAATATAAGGCCCTCAGAAAATTTCCAGAGCACAGCAAGAGTTCTGCATATGTTAACTGTGACTGTTATAATTTTTTTTCTGAGAGAAATGACAATAAAAGCACCTTTTACCAGCATTTGGGCTGTGATGAGGGCCCAGTGTAAGGCATCTACAATAGAAATAGAAAGAAGAGTGGAGTTGTAGGAGAATTTTGGGAGGACTACAAAGAAAACTGGTTTATTAGATGGAGGTGGGTAGAATGAGAACTTAGAGCTATAATTAGATAAAAAGGGACAGAAATCTAATTTGTTTAGAATTTTGAGGTTTGATATTTTAAAATAGTAAGGCTGAGATATCTACAAACTGTCCAAGAGGACCTGTCCTGATAGATCGGCCAACACACTACAAAGAATAGGTGTACAATGCAGAAAACAGCCTCCGACACACGGCTGCCTTCTCGTGTGCTCACTCGAGCCACAACCATAGTGCCAGCCCCTCACACGGTGACACTCAGCCCCCTGGTGAGTTCCTCTCCATAGGAGGTACCCAGGGAGTAGATGCAGTTGCGCCAAACATATACCTGGGGCTCTACAGTAACTTCAGTTAGCATCCAAATCAATAGAAACACACTTCTATGCCCAAATAACACGGTGTCCAAGTAATCTTAGAACTTCACTGAACACAGAAATAGTTTTTTGATCTTTTTTGCAGTGATTCTAAGGAGATCATGGCAAACCTTGAGGATTAAACTAAAGTGTGACCACCCAGGCACAGAAGTGCCAGCAAGGGAAAGGCTTCCCTCGAAGCCTGTGGAAGAAGGAACCATACCACCAGCATTTATTAAAGTATAAATAATAGCAAAACATACCCACTGTATATCATACTGTTTCTCAGAAATGCTAATTGGCCTGTCTGTTCTTTCACAAACTTACCATATTTTGTTTTGAGAATGCTTTATATTTACTATTCCTGCAGGTTTCAAGTGCACCATACATTACTGCTAACTGTATGAAGATACTTTTTGTGCTAGATCTTCAGAGTTTACTCTCCTCTCCTCACTATTTGTCCTGTCTCTCCTTCTCTTCTTCCCTGGTACTTGCAACCATAGTTTTGCTGTGCTCCTGTGAAATAACTTTCTTATTTTTTCATATAAATGAGATTGTATGGCAATGGTATTTCTCTCCCTGTGCCTACTTTACTTCACTTATCATGGTGCCCTCTAGATTCATCCACGTTGTAGCCAATGATAAGACTTCTTTGCATTGTAAGGCTGATTATCATTCCGCCACATTAAATTTTATTACATGTGTATTTATCACCACATATGTTTAAAACTTCTTAAAACTTACAATAAAGGACACATTTCCATTAATCCTGCTTATTTTTACAGCATCTAACTTGTCATTAGCATCTTCTGAAGTAGTTCTAGAATTCCTCTCTCTGTATGCCTATAAGTTGTGGTCAAAACTATGGTGCATCTTGTTTCTGGGTGTCATCTAATGAAAGGCAGGCTTCTGAACATGTCATTATATGTCTTTTTCCACCTTATTTATATGTTCTTTTCCAAAATAAAAATGATGACAAAAGGCAAACTTTCTGAATCAGTTCATGACCTCAAGGCAGCTGCAACTAAAGAGAACTTCCAGAAGTGCTTCAAAAAGCTCCAGAAATTGGAGGATAAGTATAATTGAGAAATAGAAGTAATCTGAGTAGATTATTAGTAATGTGACTTTTCACTGCTAAGCATTTTAATATAAACTTTCACAGTATTTTAACATACTTTGTGTACATGCATGTCTGTATGCATAAGTGTATGTGTGTGTTTGTGTCGCATGTTTTACATGTCATGATTTTTGCAGTTCTGAGGTACTCATTTATTTGTTAATAAGTACATAAATTGTTTCCATATCTTGTTGCAATGCTGCAGTCAACATGGAGAGCAGATATCTCTTCAACATATTGATTTTACTTCCTTTGGATACAGATATCATAGGTGGATTGCTGGATCACATAGTACCACTATTTGTAATTATTAACTTCAAATTAATTTAATTTTTGTATTCATTTCTGTTCTAAGGTAAGGTCTCACTAAATTCTCTAGGCTAGGATTCAAATTTTTGATCCACCTGCCTCAGCCTCCCAGAATGATGAGATTAGAGGCACATATAACCATACCTGGCTTACTTCTGGTTTTGTTGGTATGTGATTTTTTTTCTGAGTATTTGAACTGCTTTCATTTATGGTTACATGTACTCCTAGAAGTAGTGTACAAAGAATACATTTCTTCATACTTTGGCCAGTTCCTATCTTGTCTTTTGATAATAGACACTCTAGTAAACATGAGCTGTTTTCTTTTTTTTTTTAATTTCGTTCTTTTTGTTTTTTAAATTTATTACTTTTAATAAGAAATAACAATGAGACAGTTTCAAAACATGTTAGTAATACATTCCCAATAATTGATATGATGCATATTGTTGTCCTTGTAGTAGTTATTTAGAGCACAGGATGCAGACATGATACTTTTTGTAATCACTATTAATACAAAAATTTCTTCTCATTGAACTAAGAGAAAGTAGTTGCATGCATATTTCATAATCATAGTGGGTTTATTGTCAGAACTGGCAATGTCAGAAGCTGTTGATCTAAGCTTTTTACAGCTCAACATTTTAATCTAGCTTTACTTTTTATGCCTCGTGGTTAAACTTTTCTGCTAGGTGGTTAAGAGCAAGATGAAGCAAGACCTGTATAACAGAACATGTAACTTTTGTATCCCAAGGTCAGTCAAAACCCCTCAGGATTTACCTTGAAACCATGTACCAGTGCTTTGTAGCACCGTTGTCAATGTCAGCTATCTGGATGAGTCATGGCCATTGCTTGACCAATTTGCTCTCTGCAAAAGCATGAGAGAATGTTTTTTCTCTAGGTGACTCTCCTTAGGCACACAATACATTGCCAATCCCTTTCCTCTATGGCCCCAAAATCTCCTTGAACAGAAAATTTGGGATGCCACTGAGTTATAGGATGTTATAGCACAGGTTCTCTTATGTCCAGAGTCTTCACTGAACTTGAAGGGCTAGGACTAAAATATTGGCTATCATTGTAGCTCTTTTTTTCCCTCTAATTTTTGGTTTGTAAACTTATATTTAACCCTCCAAAAGAGAAGCTTAGTGAAACTATTACTCTATAACAGGTACTTGAGCTTAACTGTCTTTCTGAATATTAAACATCTTAGATTTGGAATCGGTATTTTCTTTTTTTTTTTTTCAATTTTTTTATTGTTTAAATTTAACAATGGTTATATTACATATTTTCATCATCAGATCAGTTTAGATTAATACATATAGGTATATAAGATTGATCAAACAAGTAAACATTAACCTTTCTAAATCCACATTACTTTTTTTTTTTCCCCCTTCTTTTCTTTGAAAGTTGACATATTGCATGTTGTCCTCACAATCATTCTACAGAGTACAGTGTGTGGGCATGACCCACCTCCCTATTGATGTTGCATAGAAAAAAGAAAGAAAAAAAAAGGAAAGAATATACTTCTCTTTGGACTAAGAGGAAGCAGATACATACACAGTCAAAGGTTTTGCAATTGCAGCGGGCCACCAGTGAAGCTTGTGATGTTGGAGGCTATGGAATCTAAGCCTCCTAAAGCTCATCTCACCAATCTAGCTCTGCGTTCCATGCATTGTAATTAAGGATTTTTTTTTTT
>PVJA010003119.1:0-19489 GCA_004027025.1 Myocastor coypus
TAAAAAAAAAAAAAAAAAAAAAAAAAAAAAAAAAAGATGACAAGAAAGACTTCTTGGCAAGGACCCTGGGCAGGAAATCTGTTCTCAAGGAGTTGGGTGAGGGTGTGCAAAGCCCAAATGGTTGAGCTCGGGCTTTGCCTGTCTCCTGGAGCCCCGCCTGTTGTTCAGTAATCGGTCACCTGTTTGTGCCAGAGACCTCAGGAATCAGGCCTGCAGTAGGACACCATAGCTGTCCTCTTGCTACTTATAGCCTGGGGGAAATGACCTTAAGCAGAGACTCAGGATGCAGGGGAATACCCTATACTGCCAGAGCAAGGACAGAGGGGCCTTCATGACATTCCCCACGTATGACTCCCTCCGACCCTGGACATGCTGGGAGGCCATGGTGACCATAAGGACACATCAGGCTGAGTCTCGCAGCCTAGTCATGAGCCCCATCATGAACTCACTAATCCTCTGCCTCCCCACAAAACCAGCTCCAGAGAGTTCTCCACAGAGCCTTCCCCGGGAAGCCTGCCTGCCCACAAGTCCTGTGCCTGAAATAAAGGTGCCTCTTTTTTTTTTTTTAAAGATTAGATTTTTGTTTTTGTTTTTGTCTTCAGTACTGAAGATTAAAGCCCCAGACCCTTCACACTGAACTCCAACCCTAGCCCTTTTTTATTTTGAGATGGCTAAATTGCTAAATTGTCCAGCCTGGGCTCAAACTTGTGGCCCTCTTACCTCAGCTTCCTGAAGTGCTGAGATTACAGATGTGTGCCACTGTGCCCAGCTAAGGGTTTCCCTAGCTGTTTTCACCGTGTAGGTAGCCCTGCCTTCCTAGCTCATCTCAGATCTCTACCAGCACTGCTCCTGGAGCTCTGATGTTCAAACACCTCCCCAGCCCCGTCCCCGCCCCCACACACCCTGGCCCCGCCCTAATCGATTTCCTTTTGCTTCCATTGGTCACCTCAGCTCTGGGACCGATAAGCCTGTGTCTGGCTCAGGTGCCTCAGCAAAGGAGGCGGAACCAAGGGGCGGAACCCAGGCCAGGGGTCAAGGTCAGTGGACTGGGTGGGAAAGAGGGTGCTTCAGGGCAGCCAAGCGCCCAGTACAGTATGGAGACCTCTTCCAGCCTACTCCGCAGGGGCCTCCAAGTATTTGCCGTCCTGCAATGGGTCTTCTCCTTCTTGGGACTTGGTGAGTGCAGAGCTCCAGAACCCCGGCAAACCTAGCAACTGTGCTCTGCTTCCTTGCTACCTGCAGGGAGGCAGTGCAGGGACCTTTAGGATCCTTGAAGAAGTCCAGCAAGCAAGCCCACAGACAGGCACGAATGCGTGGAACCAGGGCAGGTTTGAACACTGAGGTTCTGAGTGCCTCTCCATCCACAGCCCAGGTGTGCCTGGTGGCCTTGATCCTGGCTGCCCTGGGCCGGGCCTGGATCCTAGTGGTCCTCTACCTAGCCTGGCTCTACATAGACAGAGACACACCCAGAGCTGGAGGCCGCCGCTCAGCCTGGGTCCGCAGCTGGGCCATCTGGAGACATTTTCGAGACTACTTTCCTATCAAGGTGACAGTCCTGAGAATGGACAGCGGGGAGGGGCTACAAAATAGACTCTAGACTCAAAGCCCAGTCTCACCAGCAAATGGGTGTCCATCTGCTCTCCAGCTGGTTAAAACTGCAGAGTTGGATCCCTCCCAGAACTACCTCTTTGGCTTCCACCCTCATGGAGTCCTCGTTGTGGGAGCCTTTGCCAACTTCTGCACCGAGGCCACTGGCTTCTCCCGTCTCTTCCCTGGCCTGCGCCCACACCTGCTCATGCTGCCCTGTTGGTTCCGAGTCCCTTTCTTCCGGGACTACATCATGACCAGTGGTGAGGAGGGGTTCAGTCCAGCCAGCCTCAAGACTCCAAGCCTGGTTGTTGCCTTCCTCTTCTGCTGGGGGCTCTTGGGCCCAGCTCTGCCTCCCCAGAGCCTTCCCCACTCTGCTCTGCAAGCCCCAGCCTCTGCCTCCTCCCAGGCTTGGTCTCCTCGGACAAAGCCAGTGCTGCCTATCTGCTGTCCCGTCCTGAGGGCGGCCAGGTAGCCGTCCTCGCAGTGGGAGGGCCCCTGGAGTCGCTGGAGGCAAAGCCCGGTGCCTTGAGCCTTCGGATCCGGAATCAGAAGGGATTCGTTAAACTGGCGCTGGAACATGGGTGAGGAGGACAGGCGAAGGTCTGGGATGTGGTGTCCTCTACCAGGAGAGGAGAGGCCAGGAGTCAGCTGTGGCCTGTGTTCCCAGGGCCTCCCTAGTGCCTGTCTTCTCCTTCGGGGAGAACGATCTCTTCCAGCAGTACCCGAATTCGCCTGGTTCGTGGGTGCGGAGGGCGCAGGAGGCACTGCAGTCCCTGCTGCGCGTGGCCTTGCCGCTGTTCCACGGCCGTGGGGGGCTCCTGCTGCCCTTCCGGGCGCCCATCCACACCGTCGGTGAGTGGGCGCCGGACCCTGTCTGGGCAGATCATGGGTGAGGGCTGACAGGCTGGCGGGTGGAGCTGGGACATCCCATGGCCCCGTCCCTCCCGCAGTGGGCGCCGCGATCCCTGTGCAGCGATGCCCAAGACCTAGCCGCGCGCAGGTGGACGAGCTGCACGCCACCTACGTGGAGCGCCTCACGCAGCTCTTTGAAGAGCACAAGGCGCGTTATGGAGTCCCGGCCGACCGGCACCTCGTGCTCACCTAGGCGCCCCACCCCCTCCCCACCCGGTCTGTGCCCTTGGCAACTGCAGGTTGCAGAGGGTGGGGGGGGGCGGGGGTGAATTAAAGGTGGGAACGGACTCTGGCGCTCGCGTGTTTGTGCGTGGTAGGAGAGGTCGCAGCTAAGCGGACACTCCTGGGTGGCGTGGACACACACTCCTAGAGGCCCGCAAACAGACCAAGATCTTCCTACTTCGCCGGGCTGAAAATCAAAGTCTCACCGAGCTCGGGAGGCTGGGACGCTGTGGGCGGGTTGGCCTTTGTCTTCTTGTCCTTCAGTTCTCAGGGATCCAGCCTGACCCTCCCCCGCCCCCCGCACTTCCTTCCCCCTCATTCGACTCCACCCAATCGCCTACCGAGACAAAATAACCGAGGGAGTTCACAGATCACATCCAGAAGGTCCAACTATCTCTCCATCCCCACACACTGACATTTAGGGAGGTGGCCTGTGATCCGCCCTAGTACACCCAAATCTCCATCCACTCCGACGCCTGCAGCCACCCCTTGAGGAAGGGCAGCTTCTGGGATAGGTGGATCACAGCCGCTGCTGCCTGTGAGAAGCCTTTGAAAACAGCTGCAGCAAGCGGTGGGCACTAACCACATGGGCTCACGTTCTCCTTCCTGGGTAAGAGAAGTCCGGAGCAACTGCACTCATGGCCCAGAAGAGGACTACAGGGCCCATGGCTGGAGCTCAGACCTGGAGACCGAGGTGCACAATGCAATTCAGTCTTTTCCCAGCTGGTCCCTAGTCCTGTTCCTCCTCTTCACTGTACTCTGTCATCCTTCTCTGTCTCAGTGTGGCGGTCCCTGGACTGATTCAGGCCTAAATATGGCGAGCTCTGGACAAGGGCCCCTGTGGTAAGAGATGGGGGGCAGGCGCTTGCAGGGATCCTGCCACCCTCTTTCTGCCCACAGGTGGAAGGCACACACCACATGGTCAGGAGCTGGACAATTTGGAAACATCAAAGATGTTATTTTCCTGTCAAGATGATGGGTCCCCTCCAAACAGCCTGTCCCCACAACCCCCCATAGCCCACACCTGCTCACCTTTCATCTTCCTGCAGCCTGCACTCTGCTACCCCAGCTCTGGTGGGAGACCAGGTGGAGCCGAGTATGAGAGTGGGTCCACGTGCCCTTGAGCCCTCCTAGGGCCCTGGACTCTGACTCTTTCCAACTGGAGTTTGTTCTTCTCTCCCTCCCTCTTCTCATCCTTCCTGATCGTGGGAAGCTGGTGAAGGCCAGAGAGCTTCCCTTGGATAGAAGTATGTGCTGGGTGCCCGCCCATGTGGGCTCCCAGGCACTGAGCTCTTCTGTGATAGCTATATGAGTGTCAGTGGCTTCTCCCAGCACTTCCCTGGTCTCAGGTCTTCTTGCCACGGCTGCCTTCAGTCTTTGGAGAATACATCATGTTTCACATGAACCTGGTACTGAGTGGGAGGGGACACCTATAGTCCAGAGTGCTCCCCCCTCCCACAAGGACCTCCACGTGAGACAACGACCTAACCTGAGCATTAGCCAGGCTGTCAGTGGACACCAGTGAGTAGCTTTTCTGATGGCTGGCACGGGGAAAGGGGAGAGGGGTGCAGAAGGAACAGGTGGACAAGGCTACAGCCTTCCTATGCTAAAAGTGGGATGAGGGGCTCGGGGTCTATGGAGGAGGTGGTGACTGCTTCCCGTCTTTTCCTATTCATAGGTTTTATCCTGTGAGCCACCAGAGCCTGGACTTCGTACTGTCTTAGCTCCAGCACAAACAGGCTGTGGTCAACCTGATCAGGGGCTCCCAGGAGACCCTGTACATGGTCCCAGCAGAGTATCATGTCACCCCATGAACACAGTGGCTTCATGTGCCTGGAGCTGAGGCTTGAATGAGTAGTTATCCGTGTCCTGGTGGCCAGAGCAAGGAAGCAGCTTGCTGGAGGGTGTCTGTGAGAACACAGGTTTTCTCAGTCCCTGGTAGCTGGGTCCCTGCTGATGGGACTCATGTCTCACAGCTGGAGACTCCTGGAAGCCCTGACTCTGTGTCCACCCCATGCTGCTTTCAGGGGACCCCTCCCACTGTGAGCAAGGCACAGTCATAGAGCAAATAGCAGAACCCTGGCCCTATCTCAACAGTGAGACTTCAGGCTTATTTGCCTATGAACCCAGATACTGCCTCCTTCACACAGATGTTGTACATGTGAAGACTGAATCCAAAATTAATATTTGAAGGTCCAAGGCACAACTGTTTGTCAAGAAAAGTAACCCTTTTCTTTGGACGCATAGTGATGTGCTTCAAAAAGGGAGCTGGGGCCCAGGAGATAGTTTAGCTGCATATTCACCTGCCTGGCAAGCACAAGGTACTGAGTTCAAGCCCTGGTACCAAAAAAGAAAATTAAAAAAAGGTTCTGGGAAGTGCCATCATGAGGCATGGGGAGGGACTTCCAGCCTTCAAGGTGCTGGAAGTAGAGGAGACCAATAACCCCTGTATTAGTCAGTTTCCCATTAGTATAATAAATACCCAATGTAATCAATTTATAAATAGAAAAGGTTAGCCAGGCAGGATGACACATAGCTATAATCCCAGCACCCTGGGAGGCTGACACAGAAGGATCTCAAATTCAAGCTCTGCCTAGGTAATGTAGCAACTTATTGAGATTCTGTCTCAAAGAAGGGATGGAGATATATTCTGGAAATATATTCTGTGTGAAGGCTCTGGGTTCAATCCAGAGAGAGAGAGATTTTTGCACAATCATAGAGGTTTCAGCACATAATGGGATGGCCCTGTTGATCTGGGTCAGGCAGCATATCATGGCAGAAACATAGCAAAACTCAACCATTTGATTCATGGTCAGAATGCCAAGAGGAGAGGCCTGAGACCCTATTGTGCCCTTCCAGACCATGCCATGCCCCTGTGATTTGACTTCTTCCTAAGCCCCAGCTCCTAAAGGCTCCACACCCCCCTCCCTTAGGGTGCCACTTAGGGCACATAGCAGCCCCTCTCCTTTTGCTACCCTGTCGGGGGCTCCCAAGTACCCTGCGCTCCAGAGAGATTGGCGTCTTCATACTGAAGGCACCAGGTCACCTTTGGGAGACTCACAGGCTTCTCTCCCCACTTCTCAGCCACTTTGGGGATTGCTGCTGAGCATCTGCCACTACTCACCACCTCCCCAGGGTGCCCCCCATCCCTGTGCCCCAGAGCTGCAGACCCACCAGGAGCAAGCTGGCCATGATCATGCTGCACGGGAAGACTCAGCAGCAACTGTTCTCAGACCACCAGGAAAGCTGCCAGTGGTGCCCTGAATCCTGGCACCAACACCTCTGCCTCCTGCCATCCTCCATACTTCCAATAAATGTGCATCCCAGGACAACTGTCCCAGCCTGATGGGCTGCAGAGTTGCCACCTTACCCTTGGCCCCCGCACCTTGCACCTCCTCCCAGGGAGACTCCCTTTGCTGTGTGACCTAGGACAAACTCTTCTTTTCACTGAGTCCTTTCTGCCTCTGTAAAGCTGGGGGTAGGGGGGTTGGGATAGCTCAGTGGTTTAAGCTCTTGCACCTGCAATCTCATTCAAGCACAGAGGTCAGCAGTCTGACTCCCCAGATCCCCAGGCCCCCACTCATAAGGCAGCCTGAGCCAGCCAAAAAAAAAAAAAAAAAAAAATCTTTGGGGTCTTTCGGGTTAGCTCAGTGGTTTGAGCACCTGCTCAGGCAATCCCAGTCGGGCACATGGGATAGTGGTTCAATCCCCACACCCGCCAATAAGGTAGCCTGAGCCAGCCCCCCCCCCAAAAAAATCTCTTCTCAACTTTGGGGGATCACCCACTCAGGCACACCCCCTCCTGTCCCTCTCTTGGACAGGAGCTTTCTTTCCCTAAATAAATCTATTCTGGTCATTAAAAAAAAAAGCACTGGATAAAGATGGAAAGAGGCAGGCTACACGGAGGCCAGCTTTGAAGGGCAAGCAGCATGTAGGGAAAAGGAGAAGTCGTGGTGGTCATGGAACATTGTGAGCCAAAGCTGAGCTTGGCTGAGGGTCTCCAACATGATGGAAGGGGTGGAATGGTCCTCAGGGATGGAAAAGATAGAGTTAGGTACATGGCTGGCCTTTTTAGCTTACCAAACCTCTTGCAGTCTGTGTCAGGCCAGAAATGGAGTAAGGGGGCCAGAAAAAACATGTGCAGTACTAGGAATTGAGCTGAAGGCCTTTGCACTGGGCTATATCCCTAGCCCTTTTAAACATTTTAAAAACAGAGTACAGGGGGGCAGGGGAGATAGCTCAGGCACTCAAGTGCCTGCCTGGCGAGTTCAAGGTCCTGAGTTCAATTTCTGGTTCCACACACACATACATAGATACATATATTATAGGTTTTCAGGCTGGGCTTGAACTTAAGATCTTTCTGTCTGAGTCTCCAAGAGTGCTCCTGGAATGCACCACAAGAAAGTTCTTAATTTGACTAGGCTATGATAAGAAACTGTTTTCTGTATCTTCAGAACTTTGAAGTCAAAATCTTTTCATTGTGCATGTATTGATTTATTTATGGTGCTGGAGATCGGACTCAAGGCCTCATCCATGCAAGGCTCTAACCTGAGTCACATCCACAGGCCCCTTCTATGTACCTCAGTGGTTCCCCTTTTGAGTCCCTCTGACACCTTCGTTGCTTTCCCTGCCTCCTCATATGCCCCTGGCTTTTTGCCCATGCACTTAAGATAGGCTTTTGCCCCATGAGGATCCCATTTGTCTTTTAAGCCGGGAGATGAGAGAAACCCAGCTGTAGGCTGGTGCATCCTTGGGATCCTCGGCGTCAGGCTCACTTGGACATAGCTGTTTGCCCTTTCTGCATTCCTGCTGTGGAGCACATAGGCAGCCCACATCCTGGCACTTGGTCCAACACCAAGTTCTTAGTCTTAAATCATTCTTTGAGGAATGATTTAAAAATATTGTGAAAGTTTAAGCTTTAACAAATTCTTTACAGTAAAGACACATTTCTATGAGTTCTGCTCACAATCTTCATCTTCACTCCAAATACACTGATCCCATCGTTCTTGCCACTTTTGGAAGCAGTGCTGAAGTCTTCTTTCTTTCTCTTTCTTTCTTTGTTTCTTTCTTTGTTTCTTTCTTTCTTTCTTCTTTACACATTTGGTACAGGGTCTCACTATGCAGCTCGGACTCGCAATGATCTTCCTGTTTTCAGCTTCCCCAGCACTGGGATTACGGGCCTGCACCACCACAGGGTCTCAGTGGCCAGCTCAGAATGCCTAGAGGTGGCACTGGTGCTGCAGGTGGTACCGGAGATTGAACCCCGGGCCCTGCGCTTGCCAAAGCAGGCACTTAATCTACTAAACTATCTCCTTAGCCCTTGAAGTCCTCTTTTTTGAGGGTCTTCAGTTGTGCTCTCATGGCTGCCTCAATGTCCTGAATTGACTCAAGATGTTTTCCTTTTTTGGTTATTTTGACTTGAGAAGAGCCAGCATTCACACAGTGATCAAATCTGATGACTAAAGTGGACATGGTTCAGTGTGTAGGCCCTGGGTTCAATTCCCAGTAACACACAAAGACTAAATGGCCCTAAGCTAGTGTGCGTTAAGGCCTGCACAGTAAGATCTCAGCTCGATGCAGGATGTACTGTGGGCATCAGGCATGCTTTTCCTTGTAGTCTTCCCCTAAGGGACAGAGGCACCAAAGTCACATGCAGATGGCCACCAAGATCTGGGACTGTGTGGATCAGGTATATATGCACCTTCTTCCAGCCACCTGTCCTGCCTCCTCTCCCAGTAAATGGCAGCGAATGGCCAGTGCCTCTCTCTAGGGAAGCATGAATTGGAATATGTGACAAAATGGGCTCTTTGTGCAGAACTGGGAGGAGGATGGCAAAGGCTTCATTTTCCATCAACCTCTTTAAAATCCAAGACCAAGAAGTCATGGTGTCTGGTGCGCAGGGGACTGGCCAGGTTGGGGTCCAAGAAGTCACATGGTCCAACCAAGAAAGAGTAGCCAGGGTAGTCCAGTTGACTGGTGCTCATCAGGAGAAACTGCTGCAGGTATCCATAAAGCCAGTGGGTAGAGTTCACTAGAAATGGGCCACATCTGATCCAAGTAGAGAGGAAAAAATAAGAAAAGAAGTCCACTGCCACGTGAAAATGGGGGTGGGGGAAAAGCCACTGCAGGAAGCAGAAAAGTGCTGGTAAGACAAGGACAAGTGTATCCCTAGAAGAGACTGGGTGTCTACATGTGGGTGCATGTAGTGTTGGGGTGCTGGGGAGGGGGCTGGGCAGACTAAGTGTGTCATAGAAGGGATGTTCTCAAGGGCAGAGGGCTCAGGAATAACACCTGTGGGAAGTCACAAGTGTGACTCCCTGTATTAGCATTTGCTGAGACACAATACTGGATACAGAAAACTTAGAGGAGGAGAGGTTGAATTTGGTTCATGATTTCAGGACATTCAGTCCGTGGGTATCTGGCTCTGATGCAGGAATGTCACGGCAGAAGAAGGTGATAGAGCAGGGCTGCTCAGTTCGTGGTGGCCAGAAAGCAGAGCAAGGGAGTAGACCCAGAGAAGAAGGGGTGAGGGACCAGCTACAGTACCTAGGTCACATTGCCATGCCCCAGACACACCCAAAGCATGCTTTACTAACCTGCTAGGCATTTCTTAATTCAAAGTTGAGATATCAGGATTAACCATAACACTCATCCATTAGAATCATCCCAGGTTCCACTTCCATGAGACAGGCGCCATGCTCCCATGCGGCACGCCAGCTTGGCATTCTTCTGGTCCTCTGGGACAGGGTTATCTATGGCCGTCCCCCACACCATAACTTTCGGACTATGTGACCTCTCTAAGAAACCCATACAGATGGAAGAAATTATAGTTTTTAGAAGTTACATCTCTGTACATTTCCAACCATACCTGGCTTCCAGAATCTGGTCCTATGCTGGCCAAGGATGGAGGTCAGCTGGTCCTTGTTTTAATTACTTTTCACTCATTGCTGGGACAAATACCTGACACTCAAAATGAAGGAAGGAAAGGTTTATTTAGCTCACAGTTCATGGAACTTTCAGTCCATATTTGGCTGGCCCAAGGCTGAGTGGAGCAGGGCAGAGAGCATCCAGTTCATGGCAGCAGAACAGCAGCAAAATGGTGGCAGAGGCAGCCAACCAAACAGGGCAGCAGAGCAACAGCTACAGCTTGAGTCTGTCTCTCTGTCACTCTTTATATTATATTCAGGCTCTCCGCCTTAGGATATCTGCCCTAGACCATACCCATAGTCTCAGCCTTACTCAGACCGATAATCCCATCAGTACTAAAACACAATCCCAGGGATCATGAATCAAGTCTCAATCTATAGAAGCCATGCCCCATGATTGCATGAGACTTTGGGGGGACAACTAGACATAAACCATAACAGTCCCCATTTTCCTTCTGGCCTCTGCTGTTCTAACTCTCCCAGATCAGTGTCTGTATTGGGTAAGATTGACCTGATCCTATACGTTCTGGCCTCCTGGGCCTGCTTTGTACCAGAAATGTGTCTCATGGCTGGCCTGGGGTTGGGACAATAGCAGTTTTTTTGTTTTTTTGTATTTTAGGACAGGGTCTACATGGTCTCACTACATAGATCAGACTCATAGTGATTCTCCTGTTTCTGGCCTCTCAAAGTGCTGGGATTACAGGCGCAGGCCACCATGCCCAGTCTCAAGTGCCCTCTCAGCACACCCCATGGGTGAGGCCGGCATAGCACTTGGGGATAGAACCCAGCTGCTGGGCTCTGCTTAAGCAGGCACTTTAGTTTAAGGAGCTATCAGGCCAGCCCTAATAACAGTTTATTGGGAAAAGAAATACGACAGTGAAATGGAAAGCACAGGTATTGTGGGGAGATAATTTATAAATTTATAAGTAAATTTATAAAGAGAAAAGGTAGATTTTGACTCACAAAATTCAAGTCCTTAATCCAGTGACCCTGAAGTTTTGGGCAGGCGGCAAGACAACCCATCACAGCAGGAACATGTGGCCATACAGAACTGCTCTGCTCACGGCCAGGAAACTAAAGAAGCAAGGAGAAACGGACCAGGCAGGAGTCCTGCTGTCCTCAAAACCATGCCTCCAGTGACCTTCCCATGGGATCTGCCTCTCAAATTATGCACCACACAGAAATACTAGTTGCAGGTGCTTAGAATTTGGGCAAATTGTATTTGCTGCAAGTTGGGATAATTAGAACAAGAATGCTGTGTGTTGTGCCAGGTATGGTGGAGCATGCCTGTAATCTCACAGTGGAAAAGCTGAGACAGAAAGATTGCTATGAGTTTGAGGCCAGCTTAGGTTACTAGTAAGTTCAAGGTCAGCCTGAGCTATACAGTGAGGCTTTTTCTAAAAAAAAAAAAGGAAAGAATGTTGTGTGGATAATGGCAAACATTCCTGTCAGATCTTCTCCCTGCCAAAGTACAAAGTCTAGGGCTGGCCAGATAGCTCAGAGAACTAAAGCTCCTGGCTAGGCAGAGTGCAGTGGAACCGAGTTTGATCCCACATGTGCTGTGCTGGCCCTACCCCTGGGGCACTCTGAGACAGCAGCAATTGAGACTGGTCGAAGTGGCACATGCCTGGAATCCCAGCACTTGGGAGGCTGAAAACAGAAGAATCACTATGAGTCTGATCTATGTAGTGAGACCCTATAGACCCTGTACTAAATACACATTTACTCTGCAGAAAAGTTTAAACATGACGCATAAAATGTAAAGGTAATTTGGCATGCTGAGCTGTAAAAGGCTCTAATCAACAGCTTCCAACATTGCTGGGTTTGCCAGTAATCCACTCCAATTATGGAACATTTGACTATGTTTACAACTACCTTCTCTTAGATCAAAGAGAAGAACTCTATTGTACTAATAACCATTAGAAAATTTATCATGTCTACACCCTGGGCTCTGCATAAATACAATGAGGATACAATATGCATTATATCAATTATTGGGAATATATTACTAATGTGTTTTGAAACTTTCACATTGTAATTTCTTATTAATAGTAATAAATAATAATAATAAAGAAAAAGAAAATTTTAAATTTCAAAGACAAAATAAATACACTTTTTTAAAAAATGCAAAGTCTAGGGGCACAGCAAAAGTGGGTCACTAGAATCTCAAAGGTTCCTGAGTTTCTCTCCTACTCCCCACCCTTTATTTTTGTGGCCAGCTCTACCTGCCCACTGGCATGGCATGTGGTACAGGAGATTGAACTGTGGTCCCTGAGTACTTCCCTAATGGATTTACACCACTACTTGTTTTGGACTGCTGAGTTATCTTGCCAGCACCTCTCTTTCTTGTTTTCCAGAGGTTTGGGTCTTTGACAGAAGTTACCACAAATGATTCCACCTGATAGTGCCTCTTACTAGTTGGAGGACTACTTGATTTGTTCTTGTGACAAAATGCCTGTGCTAAATAACTTAAAAAAGAGAAGGGTTTGTGCTCACAGTCTCAGAGGTTTCAGTTCGTGGCACTTGGCCTATTGTTCTGGGCCTGCAGCAACAACAGGAACATGGGGCAGGGGTCTGTTCACTTCATGACCAGCTGGGAAGCAGAAAGGGAGAGAAGAGGAGGGAGGACAGCAAACATGCGTGTACGCACCCTGCCAGGGCAATTTGGCAAGGTCCTGAATTGCATCCGGGTTCTCAGACCTTAAATCCATGGTGTGGCTGAGTATGTCTCTTCAGAAACGGATCCTTCACATGTTCTCATCCCTTTCCTGGGTTCTGGAGTTACCTTCCTCATGGACTGGAAACAGCTGAGCAGCAACCCAGATGGGCAGGGGTGGGACTTGAATGCTAGAAGGGACTTGAGAACTAGAAGGGATGCAGGAGGGAGGAGGGGACTGCCCGGCCCAGCAGGACTCAGGGGCTCTCCATCTTTCTGGAACTGCAGATGTCCTCGTCTTACTTAGTAGGTGGGGCATGGAGTCCCTTGGAAGTTAAGAGGCTGGGTCCCCAGCTCACAAGGGAGGGTCGGGCAACACTGCATCCACCAGGTCCACTTTTCCTCTCACCCTTTTGTCTCCCCATCAGGCTTCAAGGAGTGCATGGTGCAGGGTGTGTGCTCAGTGTACCCCCATGCACCTAGAAGGTCCCTTCTGAGTGCCCCTTCCCAAGGCATTTCATCCTCCTGAGTTGGGAAGACAAAGTCAAATACTTTTTGGTCCTCCTGAACTCTGTCCAGGCTCTCAGCTCTGTCTCTTGATGTTGCTTCCTTTTTGGATCCATCTTCTTCGGTTTCCCATCTTGGCTTTTGTTTTGTGGGACCAGGGTTCAAGCTCACAACCATACATTTGCCAGGCAGGCACTTGTGCCATGGAGCTATCTTCTTGGCCCCCAAATGAGGATTTTTTTTTTCTTTTTTTGTGGAACCGGGATTGAATTCAGGCCCTTGCACTTGTCAGGCCAGCACTTATTCTACTGAACTATCTCCCCAGTCTTTTCCCATCTTTGTTGGTTTCATCTTTAAAGTCTCTTTCTGGTGTTTCTTGGTTTTGTTTGTGGTACCAGGGATAGAACCAGGGCCTTCATATTGTACATCCTCATTCTTTTCTTTTTTTTTTTTTTTTTTTTTTTTTTTTTTTTTTTTTTTTTTTTTTTTTTTTTTTTTTTTTTTTTTTTTTTTTTTTTTTTTTTTTTCTTGTTTCAGAACTTTTGTTTGTTTATTTATTTATTTTTATGGCCAGCTCAGGGCAGGGCTGGCGCAGCATGTGGGGCCAGGGATGGAACCGCGGTCCCTGCAGCCTCCCAAGCTTTCCTAAGCAGGCGTTTTAGACCACTGAGCCATCCTGCCGGACCCCTATCTTTTTATTTTGAGACAGGGTCTCAATCAATTGCAGTTGCCCAGACTGAGGCCTGAACCTGTAAAGCTCCTGTCTCAACCTACTCGAGTGCTGGGGTTAGAGTGAAAGCCACACCTGCAGGCTGAAGTGGCAGGGGGCTTTCGGTGTGGTGGGGACTCAGAGACCCAGCACAGAGATGGGGAATGGGGTGACCACTAACCAACCAGCAAGCACCTCTGCATCCAAACTCTAGACTCCTTCGCCTTGCTACCCTCCCCGACCTGGACAAGGGGGTGCGGTGAGTCCTGGTGGGCAAGGACCATCAGCCACCCATCCACTTATGCCAGCCCCTAGCTGGACTAGAGTCCGCTCCAGATCCGCCCCAGGTTTTTCCTCCGCGTCTCTGGGGTCTCCGCCCCTTGGAGCCGGTGAGGGAATCACTGTGTCCCCAAACTCCAGGCGCCCGGGCGCGCGTCTTTTTGGAAGTCCAGTCAGATGGACGGCAACCCTGACCCCTGCGGAATATCCACGCCTCCCTGCAGCGCCACTAGGTTCTCTACATCCTGGCTCTGACTTTGCGAGGTAGGAGGACCCTAGACCCGGGGCGGGCTGGCGCGCTGCTGCACGGTGGAATGGGGCCAGCAGAAGCCACCGCCGTCCCCTCCACCCAAGGAACACAACGCGCGGCTGTGCTCCCTCCTGGCCAGGTGACCCAGATAACCTGGCGGAGACCGCCTCGGGCGCTCAGAGGCGCTTTGGGCTCTTCCCACTCAGCCCCTTTCCCTCCCCAGGGTCCCAGGTCCAAGGGACCCCGCCAAGTAGACAGCTTTCTTGTGAATCTGCCTCCCCGCGGCTTCACTTTCTTTCTGCGATCAAGGCGGAGAAAGCTCCTCATTCGGGAAGACCCCAGGTAGCCCCCTTCTTGCTGGTGTGTCGTTTGGGACAATTCCCCTCGCTGGTCGGCTTCCGGCCCCCTTCCAACCCGCCCATTTCATCCTTGTCACCTTTGCCCTCAATTTCTGGGCGTTCTCTTCCAGCTCTTCTCTGACTTTATATACTCTGGGCCCACCGCCTCCCTGCGGGACACTTTGGCAAGAAAGGTGGGTGTCAGTCGTCTTCTATTTATGGGGACTCTCCTCTGGGGGAAGGGGTGCGTGCTAGGATTCTTTGTGCGTCAGCCAGCAGGGAGTCCCGGAGGGTCGCGTCTGTGATTCCAGATCGGGTACCTCCTCCGGCTTTCCTCTGTCGACCCCTGTGGCCCACATATCCCCGTCCCTTTATCTCCTTTCTGCCTCATTCCTGTCCTTTTTTCTCTGTCTTTGGGGCTTTGTGTAGCTGCTTTCTTTGTCTTCCCCTGGGCATTTCTCCTGCACCTCCTCCTGCCTTCTCTCCTCCAGTCCTAGTAAGCCAGCAGCCCGAAGGGCCTTGTGTTTCAGGTGTGTTGGGCTTGAGTGGGGGTGGGAAGCAGGCAGGTGGGCACCCAGCTTGCCCATCTAAGACTCTAGTCAATATCTTGCCCAGTGTGGTTATTTCTATGTATGAGATTAAAAGAATGGTCCCAGGGATGCAGGAACCGGGTATGGGATAAGTCCCTCTTCCTGGAGCCTGGTCTAGAACTTGCCTGAACTACATCTCCCACAGTTCACTGGGGCCCAGGCCTGCCTCTTTCTCTGCCTGGACACTTTATATGAGTTTGTTCCAGGGCCCCAGGCTGTCAGGGCTAGAGAGTGAGAAGACATCAGAGTGTGGAACAAGATTGTTTTCCTTTCTGGCACTGGAGATTGAACCCAGAGCCTTTACAGCCCCTAGACCTGGCTTGTCCTGGAACTCCAGACTTACCTTGCTCCAGGGCCCAAGGGACCTTGGAACCTTTGTTTATGATCTCTCCCAAAGGGTGCTGGAGTAGCAGCGCCTGGAAAGGAAAGATGAGGGATGAATTAGAAAGTTCTAGAGCCAGCAAGATAGCTCAGCGGACTAAGCACCTGCTTTGGCAAGTGCAGGGACCAGGATTTATCCCTAATCCTGCATGCCATGCTGGCCCAGCCCTGTGGAGTGCTGAGCCAGTGACTGAGACTGGGAGTGGTGGCTTGGGCGTGGTGGTGCACACCTGTAATCCCCGCTCTGGGGAAGCTGAAAATAAGAGGATCTCCAGCTGTATAATGAGACCCTGTACCAAATGCATAAAATGAAAAAAAAAAAAAAAAAGTTCCTTCTTCCCTGACCCTGGGACCCACCCAACATCCTTATTAGAAATGCCCCTTGGAGGTGGTCTTCTCATCTTGAAGATAAAGGAGGGTAGCTGGAGCCCCAGGCCTTGCGTTAGTTTCCCAGGTTCCAGGCACAGGTTGCTCCTGCTTTGCTCCACAGGGAGCCATGCTGAGCTACCAGTTTGTGTTTCCCCAGCACCTGTGAACAAGGGAGGGCAGAGGTACAGGCCAGGCCAAAGCTGGCTTAGCTTGTCTGCAAATAAGGGAGCCCGGAGCCCTATGAGCATCCAGGAACCTCACAGTCCTCAGGATCTGGTGAAAGGGGCCTGGTGCTGGAGCTGGTCTGTGTGTAGGCCCTGGGATGGCTGGCAGAGTGAGGAGGGGAGAGCCTCCCCCCAAATCCTCTCTGGGTCTGGATTAATTTAGCCCACCTAAACCGGGCGTGGTGGCTCATGCTTGTAATCCCAGCACTCGGGAGGCTGAGGCAGAAGGATTGGTGCGAGTTCGAGACCAGCCTAGGCTACAAAAGTGAGCTCAAGGCCAGCCTCCACTACATAGCGAGACCCTGTCTTAAAAAGACAAAAAATAATAATAATAATAAAAATTTTTAAAAGACAAAAAGAAAACTTAAAAAAAAATTTAGTCCACCTAGAACTCCAACTCCTGCCAAGGACTCATGTGATTCCTGTCCTCCATTGAGGCTGTGTTTGAAAATCTAGGCATGCCAAAAATGTCTCTTTCACTGGCTTAGGAACCAGGGACAGTTAATTTTTAAGCCTGGCTCTGCCCAAACAGCTTGAACCAGGCTTTTATTTTTAATAATGCATTTAGGACAGAGGATACAGAGTCTACAGGGTCTCACTACATATATCAGATTTGTGGTGATTATCCTTTTTTTTTTTTTTTTTTTTTTTTTTTTTTTTTTTTTTTTTTTTTTTTTTTTTTTTTTTTTTTTTTTTTTTTTTTTTTTCTTTAGTCTTTTTGAGACAGGGTCTCACTATGCAATTCAGGCTGGCCTTGAGCTCACTTTTGTAGCCCAGGCTGGTCTCAAACTCACACTGATCCTCCTGCCTCAGCCTCCCGAGTGCTGGGATTACAGGTGTGCGCCACCACGCCCGGCTTTTTGTTGTTTTTTTAACTTCATTTATTTATATTATGGCCCACTCAGCCTGCCCTGGGAGTGGGGGTGGCGCAGCATGTGGTGCAGGGGATCAATCCCTGCTGTGCCCAAGATTGCCTAAGCAGGTGCTTTAGACTGCTGAGCTATCTCTCCAGCCCCGTCCTGTTTTCAGCCTCCCAGAGCGCTGGAATTACAGGCACATGCACCATGCCCACTCTCAATCGCCATCTCAGCGTGCCCTGGGGGCAGGGCCAGCACTGCACACCAGGATCCAACCCTGGCAGCTGAGCTCTGCCAAAGCAAGCGCTTTAGTCCTCTGAGAACCAGGCTTTTAACGTCATTGTGTTTTAATTTCTGCACTGCAAAAAGAATGGGTTAAACCTCATGTTCTTCAATGGCCCTGAGAGGGGCACTGCACTTGCTTCCCCTTCACTCTGCCTATTCTGGCTCTCTCTCTCTCTCTGCAGAACTGGGGATAGAACTCAGGTCCTTGTGCTTGCCAGACAAGTGCTTATTCTACTGAACTATCTCCCCAGCCCCTTATGCTAGCTCTCTTTGACCTCTCCTGTTCATCCAGAACACAGTTAGGAAAAAAAGTGGGAGACAGAACTCTTAGTTTGGAGCTTTGTGTGTATAGCAAGCATGCTGCTTTTACTTGGAATAGAAGCTCATAACTATGCCCTCAGCACCCCTGTATGCCATAGCAGATCCTGTCCCCCAAACCTGGGTCACGTATTTTGTTAAAGAAAAAAAAAACACCCAGGGCCCGGCGGAATGGCTCAGTGGTCTAAAGCCTGCTTCGGAAAGCTTGGGTGGCTTCAGGGACCGAGGTTCGATTCCCGGCACCACATGCTGCGCCAGCCCTGCCCTCCAGGCAGGCTGAGCCGGCCATAAAAATGAGTGAATAAACAAATAAAGGTTCTGAAACATGGAAAAATAAAAAAAAAAAAAACACCCAGCCAATCCAATATTACTTCCTACAGAATAGTTGGTCTGTGTTCCCAGGAACGTTGGCTAATGAGATTTTAATGTAGATTATGTAAAAGCAGCATTATGATTGGCTGAGAGAGAGAGAAAGGAAAGAGGATTTGATTGGTTGATTTGGTTTATCTGACTACTGGAATTGGAGGTCATCAGCACTTGAGCAGGGACTTTTTCCTTGGTTCTGTCACTAGGCAGGGAAAATAGAACAGCTGTCAGCCAAGGAGGTGTCAGACCCTTTGAAGAATGGGAAGGACAAAGCTACTTCTGAATGGGAAATAGTGCAGTGTTTATAGGAACAGAGGTAAGAATGGAGCCATTTGTGGTGATGCCTGCCCATAATCTCAGCACTCAGAAGGCTTGGGCAGAAAGTTTGCTATGAGTTCGAGGCCAGCCTGGGCTATAAAGTGAGTCCAATGCCAGCTTGTACTACACAGCAACACTTTGTCTCAAATGAAGAACAAAAAGGAGGAGGAGAAGAAGGACGAAAAAGAGGACAGGGAGGAAGAGGAAGATGGGGAGGAAGAGGAGAAGAGAACAGAGGGAAAAGGAAAGAGACTTCATCTTTGGAGAAGTAGATGGGGAGGAGGCACATGTGATCATGGTGAACATATTTGTTTGCTGGACTAGCAAAGGCTTTTCCAAAATTACTGCCTAAACTGGGTGTGGTGCAGACCTATAATGAAGCACTCTGGGTGGTGACCATCCCAAGTCTGCCAAATTTGAGCCCTGACTGGGCAGGGTAACAGTTTAGTGAGATCCTGTTTCAAAAACTTCAACAAGGGGCTGGAAATGTAGCCCTGGAGTGGAGCCCAAATTATCCTAAGGAAAGAGGGAATAAGGCCTAGTTGGAGAAAAGAAAGCAGGGTTTTGATTGGCTGAGGAGAAATGGCTTGTGTAGCTAGCGGAGCTGTCCATGGTGCGATTCCTTTGTTTCTGTTGGCAGCTACGCGATCCTTTTTTTATTTTTTATTTTTTATTTTATTTCTTGTTTCAGAATCTTTTTGTTTATTCACTCATTTTTATGGCCGGCTCAGCCCGCCCCGAGGGCAGGGCTGGCGCAGCATGTGGTGCCGGGGATCGAACCGCGGTCCCCGAAGCCGCCCAAGCTCTCCCAAACAGGCGCTTTAGACCACTGAGCCATCCCGCTGGGCCCCAGCGATCCTTTTGTTTTGGAGCTTACCTCAGGACAGGACTCTGAGAGGGCTGGACCCTCTGCCTTTGCCTGGGGACCCGTGCCTAGGCACCTTGGTCATGGTGCAGTCTTGCTTTGTCCTCATAGAGGTTTTGGACAGGGGTGGGTCCCTAGAAGAGATGTGCATCCATTCTTGCCCCCGCAAAGGTTGTCTCTCTTGTTTTCAACTCCCTAGGAACTGGCTGGCACGGAAGTAATCTGGAATTAGATTGTGGAGTACTCACTAGGTTTTGGTTTTTGCATGGAATGTTACCCTTAGGTCTTTTAAAAAGTGATTTATTTCGAGACAGCATCTCATTCAGTCATCAAATTGTCCAGGGTGGAATTGAACTTGTTGGGATTATAGGCATGCAACACACGCTTGGCTCACACTAGAGGTTCCTGAGTTTGTGGCTGTCGAGAACACTGTGGTGGGAGTGGAGGAGATAAGAGTTGTGATTTCTAGGAGTCGGTAGGAGAAGAAAAGGGGCTGAGAGGTCAGCATTACCAGCGTCATTGGAGGA
>PVJA010003119.1:27902-75010 GCA_004027025.1 Myocastor coypus
CCACCCCCGCCCACGTCTGGTCTCCCTTCGCCGGACCCAGCTCGCTTATGGATTCTCTCTGCGCAATCTTTGCGTCATCGCCCCCCACTCCCGGAACCTCTAGCTATTCAAGCCCCCAGCCCCAACCCCTCTTTCAGGAGATACGGTCGAAGGGTCTCATGGCAGAGCCCGTGTATCTCTGACGTTTCAGGGCCCCCTCCACGTCGCATTCAAACCCCTTTAAGCGGTGGAGAGGGCTGAAGTTGGATCACCCCTCACCCCGCACAACCCCCTCCCCACCTGGTCTGGTCTCGCCCTCCAAATGTCCTTGGGTAGGGGGAGCAGTGGGAAGGAAAGAAGCTGAAAGAGGGTGGAAAGAGGTGGACTGAAAAGAGAGACCGCGGCGGTCCCCCAACATGCACAGCCCAGTCAGCCGGACAGAAAGACAGACACACCTTTTTCTCCAGACACGAACTGGTCGTGAACAGACACGACTCAGAGGCACACACATTCTCTTTCCCCTTTCTCTTCCGACTCGGACCCTTTCCAATGTGACTGTCAAAACCGCAAGATCCACCCATCTGCCAGGGCCCTGGGCCGGCACCCCACACCGCAGATCCGCGGACAGCGCCCTCCTTCTCAGGTTCAAGCCGTCCTTGGGCGTGTCCCCATGGGTGCTGTTTCGGGTTAAGGAGCCTGGCCCCATCCAGACTGCAAATCATTATCATCCCCCTCCTCAGTATTGGTCTTCAACTGGGTCCATTCAGACGCTGGGGGTACCCCCTGCCTATTCCGTTCATCAACGGAGGCTCCGCAGCAGCAAGTTGCTTTGTAACCCACCCTCCCGCCTTCTAACGCCTCTGCAGCCACCCTTCCATTCATTTTTCCATTCATTCATTCATCCTTTTTTCCTTGTCTCCCCTTCATTCATTCATAGCCCCCTACCCCCGCCCGCCTCAGCATTTCATTCATTCATTCATTCATTCATTCATTTCCCGGAGCTCCGCTAGCGCACGCCCCGCTAGCCTAGGGCTCCAGTGCGCAGGCGCACACCGAGAAGGGCCCGTATCCTCCAATCACTGGGCATCCTTCCTCCATCGCGCGCCCGCCCGCTTCCCCATGAATGAACACTGACGTCAATGGGGCGGGACCATCCCACGTGACCCCTCGCGCTTTCCTTTATAAAGTGGAGGAGACGCGGGCGCTGTCCAGCGTGCTGGAGCCAGAGCTAGCGAGCCGCCCGGAGCTGTGCCGACCCAGCTGAGCCCAGACCACTGGACGTCAGGTCTCCACCGTCGCTCGTGCCCCAGCTGGCGCAAGGATCAAAGGCGGCCAGGTCCCGAGCCTCCCCTGTCCCTATCCTGCTCCGACCCTCCTCTCCACCTCCGGCATCGTGACACCGGCTGGTAAATACTCCGCTGTCCCTCAAGCCCTTGGCAGCCTTGGGCTTGAGGGAGGGCTCTTTTTCTTCCCAGATGGGGGTGCTGAAAACACAGCAAGGAGCCCCTGGTGAGGGCCCCTGGTAAATGGGGGAGTTGCAGCTTTTCTCTTGCTGATGAAGTCGCCCACGCACCATCCGGGGAGTCCTGCGGGGAGGGAGCAAAGATTTTTTTTTTTTTTTTTACTTATCTTTGCTGCTTAGTACGTGGGCGCTGGCAGTGAGATGGCTTAGGGAAGGGGGTGATGAGGCATCAGGTGAGCGAGGGTTGTGGGGGTTCTTTTCCCATTTACACGACATATCCAGAGATCAGCACATCTTTTTCCTTCGATCCTAAACGTCCCTTCTTCTGGGTAAGGTTAGGGGGATGAGGGAAGCCCTGGGTTCCCTGCTTGAAGGGAGGGGGAGAATGTAAAATTAGAGAGAGGGGAATTCTTACAGGAATCCCTTTTCTCTGTTTTTTTTTTTTTCTATTTTTCAGTCTGCAGCAGCCCGTTGGTCATGAAATCCCTTAGGTTGCTGGCTTCTACTCTCTTCTGCTGCCTTCTACTGATCAAGGGGTTAGGAGCTGCGCCCCCAGGACGCCCTGAGGCACAGCCTCCTCCCCTTAGCTCTGAGCATAAAGAGCCTGTGGTAGCTGCGGACGCAGTGCCCGGGCCAAAGGATGACAGCACCCCAGAAGTCAGAGCTGCTCGTAATTCCGAGCCACAAGATGAGGGAGAGCTGTTCCAGGGCGTGGATCCCCGGGCGCTGGCCGCGGTGCTGCTACAAGCACTGGACCGCCCAGCCTCGCCCCCGGCGCCAGGTGGCTCCCCGCAGGGGCCAGCGGAAGATGCAGCAGAAGCTCTGCTGACCGAGACCGTGCGCAGCCAAACGCACAGCCTCCCGGCGCCAGAGACCCAGGCGCCTGCCGTCCCGCCTCGCTCCCAGACTCAGGAAAACATTCCCGAAGCGGGCGACCCCAATGAGGAGCTCGAGGCGCTAGCGTCTCTGCTCCAGGAACTTCGAGATTTCAGTCCGAGCAACGCCAAGCGCCAGCAAGAGACGGCGGCGGCAGAGACCGAAACCCGCACTCATACGCTGACCCGCGTCAACCTGGAGAGCCCGGGGCCCGAACGTGTATGGCGCGCCTCCTGGGGAGAGTTCCAGGCGCGCGTCCCAGAGCGCGCGCCTCTGCCGCCCTCAGCCCCTTCGCAATTCCAAGCGCGTGTGTCTGAGAGCGGGCCCCTTCCTCAAACCCGCCAGTTTGGGGAAGGAGTGTCCTCCCCGAAAGCACACCTGGGTGAGGCTCTGGCACCCTTATCCAAAGTGTACCCAGGCCTGGGGACCCCCTTCCCCAAGGTGCGCCGGCCGGAGAGCACACTGCTGGGCGGCTCCGAGGCAGGCGAGCGCTTACTCCAGCAAGGGTTAGCGCAGGTGGAGGCCGGGCGGCGGCAGGCAGAGGCCACACGGCAGGCAGCCGCTCAGGAAGAACGGCTGGCCGACCTCGCCTCCGACCTGCTGCTCCAGTATTTGCTGCAGGGCGGAGCCCGGCAGCGCGGCCCGGGGGGTCGGGGGCTGCAGGAGACGCAGGAGCGAGGGAGCGAGCGGGAGGAGGAGGCGGAGCAGGAGAGACGGGGCGGGGAGGAGAGGTTGGGGGACGAGGACGAGGACGAGGAGGCGGCGGAGGCGGAGGCGGAGGCGGAGGAGGCAGAGAGGGCGCGGCAGAACGCGCTGCTGTTTGCCGAGGAAGAGGAGGACGGGGAAGCCGGAGCCGAGGACAAGCGCTCTCAGGAGGAGACGCCAGGCCACCGACGGAAAGAGGCAGAGGGCGCAGAGGAGGGCGGGGAGGAGGACGACGACGACGAGGACATAGACCCCCAGACCATTGACAGCCTCATCGAGCTGTCCACTAAACTCCATCTGCCAGCGGACGATGTGGTCAGCATCATCGAGGAGGTGGAGGAGAAGCGGAAGCGGAAGAAGAACGCCCCTCCCGAGCCCGTGCCAGCCCCCCGTGCCGCCCCTGCCCACGTCCGCTCCCCGCAGCCCCCGCCCCCTGCCCCTGCCCGCGAGGAGCTGTCGGACTGGAATGAGGTGCTCCCGCCCTGGGATCGGGAGGAGGACGAGGTGTTCGCCCCCGGGCCCTACCACCCTTTTCCCAACTATATTCGGCCGCGGACACTGCAGCCGCCTGCGGCCTCACGTCGCCGCCACTACCACCACGCCCTGCCGCCTTCGCGCCACTATCCCGACTCAGAGGCCGCGGCGCGGCGCGCGCAGGAAGCAGCAGAGGCGGAGGAGCGCCGACTGCAGGAGGAAGAGGAGCTGGAGAATTACATTGAGCACGTGCTGCTCCGGCGCCCTTGACCCGCCTCAGCTCCGCCCCTGCGCGCCCCCGCAGCGCGCGATACCTCTCCCCCCCTCCGTGTCGCTCCTCCCCCTCTTGGTGTTTGCATGCGCCCAGGCCCCGCCCCTCTGCCGCCTCCCGGCCCCGCCCCCGCCGCCCAGTTCCGGGGCTGAGCAGAGACCCGCCAGATCTCTGGTCGTAAGCCCAAACGGTCAAAACTCAGGGGCGACACGGGGGCAGCCACGGCGGGCAAGTGGTTTGTGTGAGATCCCTTTCCCCATGGGGATCTGTCCCCATTCAGTCTGTCTGGGGACGTCCCAGTCCAAACTGGAAAAAGCAGTTCCAAGTAATTGTGTAAAAAAAGGTATGTCTCTCCAGCCCTGCCTCCAGGGCCTCCTTGCCCTCTCCAGATCGCTGTGAACTTACCCTTCTTTCCTTTCTCTATTGTAAATACCCCTCACGGAGGAAATAGTTTTGCTAAGAAATAAAAGTGACTATTTTATTAGGACTTTGTTCTCCATTATTCACCCATCCCCTTGGGCCTATGCAGTCTTTCCCAAGGGGTGGTGTGAGGCAAGCACCAGCAAAGATGCCTGTCGCCCGCTCCTTTACCAAGACCAGAGCTAAGTGACTGGACGCAGAACTATATTCATCTGTTTTAAACCCCTACATTCTATCTCCATCTGCGCGGGGGGGGGGGCGGGCGGGCAGGTGTTGGCATCGGAGAGAAGAGTAGAAGGTAGAGCTCCGCAAGCTTCTACTTCAAAAGAAAAAGTCACCCCGACAGCACACCTGGGCAGCTTTTCCTTTTCCAGGCTGGGTGGTTCCCCAAAACCCTCCTTCCCCTCACATACCCACTCCCTTACCAACTCCCAGAAATCCCCGTCTTACGCACTTCACTAGAAATTCAGGGAGAAGGGTTTGGCAGTCCCATTTTTTGTTATCTCTCGACCCTTTTCTGAACATAGCCTTGAACTCTATTCCAACCCCAAATAAGATACAACTTGGAAAATAAAAGCTCCCACAAAGAATTTTTAGAGGTAAGGACCCACAACCCTAGGGACTGCTTCTCATGGAACAAAGACATCGGCTGGAGAAGCATCAACACATAAGAGTGTGTGAGGTAAGAGGATCAGACAAGAACAGGACACCCAGGTGAATTTCAATACATGGGCATATGTTTGTCAGGACAAGTGTGCTCCCTTTCTACATGGGATACACCTGTAAAAACTCCTTTGCTGACATTCCAATTTAACTGGGTGTCTATTTTGTTTTCCTTCCTCTGTGGGGCAACCCTGTTCATTTCCAGGAAGTGGCCAACTGGCAGGAAGCTCTGAGCCTCCCTGTGGATGCCCAAAGTCCTGTCTTCCTTCACAGATCCACAGGCAAGCCAGGTGCAAGAAACACTTTTTCCTTTTATTTCAGAAGAAAGGAAATAAAAGCAGACACTTGGGCCTCCCAGCCCTTAGGTCCTGCTTCACACAGAACATGGGGTGAAGGACAGGGTCAGTGTCCCAGAAAGCCTGCCCTTCCCCCAACCCTTCCTTCCCTCAAAGTGGCAAGGTTAGAAAAAAATTAACTATGTTGTTTCTGCCCTGGCACTGGACAGAGGCCACACTGCAGCCCAGGAGAAATGGGACAGCTGAGGGAAAAGGCCCCCTCCCAGGCAAAGATTCTGCCCTGGCTGGCTAGGCGGAGGGGTGGAGGTAGGTCTGGGGGCAGGGGGGAGAGAAGAGCCCTGAAAACCTTTTCCCTTTAACCTGACATATTTATATATTTACAGTGGTAAGGGAGGGAGGCTGGCTGGAGTCACATTGGTTCTTCAAAGGCAGGGAATGAAAGCCAAATAGCACCCCTGTCTCGGGCACATTTTCCAACTCTTGGCTCCTAAAGCTTTCAGTGGGAAAGGTGGGGGTGGAAGGAGGGAAGGTTTGCAGGGCCATAGCCCATGGCTCCTTCTAAAGAAGGGGTGGTGGTCAAGGAAGGGATGCAGGTGGGGTCCCACGGAGGGATGTGGGAGCAGCAGCCACCATGCCTGCCTTGCCCCCAACTCCACAGGGCCCAGCCAGTGAGGGCTATGCCAGGCCCATCTCCTCCAGCACGCTGCGTGGCGACTCATCCTCCTGAGGTAGAGATGGACAAGGGTGACGCAGAGACACCAGGAGAGGCAGACAGGGTGGGCAGGACAACAGCAGCCACGGGGGGAAGGAGTCGAGGGGGAAGCAGACACATGAGGTAAGAGAGAGAAACCAACATGAGTCCAAGACTAGTGGCTTCGGGTCCTTCGGGCTCATTGTCAGGGCACCACCCCTGTGCCCAGGGGTGGCAATGAGGGTCTAGGCTGAGTCCATCACTGCCACTCAGAGAACCCAAAGTCAGGAGCTGGGGAACCAGAGGGATCAGACCCAGGACCTGAGGGTAAAGGCAGTGAAGCTAGGACTAGGGGTACAGATGGTTGGGTCCTGATTTGCAGGTAAGCAGGAGGCGGTAAGAGTACCAGGTCCCTGAGGGAAAAGTGAACCAGACTGCAGAGAAATGAGTCATTCGGGTCTGATCAGAGCACTAGTACCCAGGTAAGGATATGAGCCAGGGCACGTGAGGGGTGTGTGTGTGTGTGTGTGTGTGTGTGTGTGTGTGTGACACAAAGGGGGCAGTAGACCATGTGGGTGTAAGTTCAGGTCGGCCCCTTTTCGTCCTGCAGGTATGAGCCTCCCTCCCCCCAGCCCTCCCCTTTCCCCCTCCTCAGAGCCAGCTCAGCCTAGCTTGCTCATCACTGTCACTGCAGATTCCGGTGACTCATCTCCCTGCACCAAGGCTCATAGTGGCACAGCAGAGAGAGGGCAGGCAGGGATGGGTAAGGGTGGGGCACTGAACAATAGGCGGAACCAATACCAGGTGCCCCCACCCTGACCCTGGGCCCCACAGCCTTTTGCTCCTGAGAGGTAGAGGCTTTCAAGTGTGTGTTGTAAAAAATGGAGCAGTCAGGGAAGGAAAGACTGATCTCCCATGGGTCCCTTCTCCAATTCTCTCAGCAATACTTTCAGTCAAGAGAAACATTAAGGAATTCAAGGAGTTTTGGCAGGGGTAAGACAGATTGAGTCTTGGAAGGACAGTGCTTGGAAAGGGGACAACAGCCACAGGTGGGCGATGGCCCTGTTATGTCCAACTCCATGGCCAGCTGGGCATGGTGGGGACCAGACATCACAGGGAGGAGGACCCTCTTGGCAGTAAGCAGGGTGTGCAGGAGAGGAGGATCCCTTCAGTTGCACCACTCTTCCTCCTCCTCACTGTCCCTGGCTCGTACCTCCTGCAACAGGTCAGCCTGCTCAATGGCCTTGAGAACACTCTTCTTGGAGGTGTCCTGGACATCCCCTCCCATTAAAAACTCATCCAGGATGAAGTAGGCCTTCTCAAAGTTGAAGATGATATCCAGCTCACACACCTGGGAAGAGAAGAAGATGGGGTTCTAGCCCTGGGGTGTACCCATGGCCCCTCACTTTCCTCAGGGTGACTCCTCCCACTGAGTACCTACTGAGTCTCACTTTCTCACATCTTCCTGATCCCCAGGCCTTACTTAGTGCTTGGGTTGGTTTTCTCTCTTTCCCCCCCTGGCTGCTGGGGTAGAAAATGTGATTCCCAAGCAAGACTGCCAATACGAGGGGAACACTACACATCACAGAGTGTCTCTGAGCCTGTTTCTCATCTGAAAATGGATAAACCAACACCTATTTATAGGAAGGGATAAGGAGCAAACAAAAGGGCTCCCTGCAGGTTTCCTTCAGCCTAGGCTGGGCTCTAACTTGTGATCTTCCTGCCGCAGCCTCCCAGAGTGTTAGTATTATATTCATGCACAACCATGCCCCACTTCCTAGGCATTCTTCTTTTTTTTTTTTTGTCTTTTTGAGACAGGGTCTCACTATGCAGTTCAGGCTGGCCTTGAGCTCACTTTTGTAGCCCAGGCTGGTCTTGAATTCGCATCGATCCTCCTGCCTCAGCCTCCCGATTCTTCTTTTTTAAAAAACTCCAGAAGAGGGGCTGGAGAGATAGCTCAGTACAATAAGTGCTTGTCTGGAAAGCACAAAGACCTGAGTTCAATCCCTGGTTCAATAAATAAATAAATAAATAAATAAATAAATAAATAAATAAATAAATGAGATTTATATTTGGGGGCCTGGCAGGATGGCTCAGTGGTCTAAAGCGCCTGCAGGCGGCTGCAGGGACTGAGGTTCGATCCCCGGCACCACATGCTGCACCAGCCCTGCCCTCAGGGCAGGCTGAGCCGGCCATGAAAATAAATAAACAAACAAAAGTTCTGAAACAATAAAATAAATAAATAAATAAAAATTAAAAACAATTAAAAAATAAAATAAAAATAAGAAACGCCAGAAGAATCCAATAAAAAGCCAAGGTCATGAACCAATGACCAAACCCGAACCTGGCCTCCTTCCTCATTTGAAAAGTTTGAGCTGAGCTCTACTGGAGATTAAGTACCAGAATCTGCCCTTTTTCCCCCTACCCCCAGGGCCGATTAAAGGATGTGGCTAATAGGATTAAAGTTTAAAAAAGGAGATTAATTACTGTTCTCATTGCTCCAACTTCACTTTTCCCTAGGACTTCCAAGGCAGAGCCTGGCTAGGCCTCAAAGTTTAACAGAAGAAAGAGATTGCTAGATACGGGGTGAGCTGGGAGACTTACACTGCCAAAGTATTTGTCCAGAAGCTCCACGTATCGATGGATCAACTCCAATGTGATGAGCTCATTGTCTTGGCCCTCGATGGCACAGCAGAAGTAGAGGCTGGCATATCTGAGGAGGGGACACAGGAGACATAGCCAGGAGCTAGTCCCAAGGACCCAGGCATTCTGGCCTCAAACTTCCCCAGTCCCAGGTCTGCAACCTAACTGGACACAAGGAGGAGGGCTATAGGGTATGCAAAGAGTGACATACTCTGTCTCTTTAGAAATAAGCAGACACACGTTCCTTCCCTTTTGGCCTCAGACCTGTTCAATTTGACTCAGCAAAAACCTGAGCCAAACAATTCACCTGTTCAGAGGAGAGGGAACCAGCAAGCGAGGGTGTGGATGTGTGTGTGGCTATGTAGGAAAAGTGGAGCAGGGCCTCTGATTGGTCAATGAGTTGGCAAGGAGGATGGGTAGAGGGTAAGACAGAGCCTATAGGGACAGAGGCATAGAGATATGGTGTGTGAAGCAACTGTCAGGCTGGAGCAAAATCAAGTAGGTAATAAGAATTTCTTCCAGGGGAGTTGGGAAAGTAAAGAAAGATGGCCCTCATCACCGGCCTGCATATGTCCTCAGCTCTTAGCCCTACTTGACCTGGGAGATGCTTATTTTCTCAGGCCTTTTAACCTACTTCTGAACTCCAAATGAGAAGAACCCAAGCAGGTCTGAAATTTAGCAGGGAGTCACCTCTTATAAACAACTTTGAGGTCCCTCCACTCCAAAAAGCTGCACATCTTAGGTTTGCGAGCCAGAACGACCTGCATCAGCTCCCGCACCATCTTCTTCCGTTCCTTGTCTGATGTGGCCAGGTACCACTTTTGCAGCCGCAGCTTTCCCTGCCGGCTGAACAGCAGCATGAATCGCATCTGGAGGGGAAAGAGGAGCGGAGCCAGGAGTCACCGTTTTGGTTCTTTCCTCCGTTAACACACAGCTCCAAACTCAGCAAGAGCCTTCTCTACTCACAGTTCTGACTTTCTTCCAAACATCCAGCCCCTGGCTATCAACTCTGGGCGCTCCCACCAACAGGTACCTTTCCTTCAGAGAAGCAAGTTTTGGGGCATTATTTGGGTTCAAAACGTGGAACTATCAGTTAGGTGTGACCTCAGGCAAACTATATCCCTGAACATGTTGCCTTATCTGTAAATGGAGATGGTAAAAGCACTGTCTTGTGGAGTGGTCAAAGGAGGTGATATCTGCAGGAATGCCTGGAATATGGTAGATTCTAGAGCATATATGGGCTGAGCCTAGTGGTGCACACCTAGAATCCCAGCACTTGGGAGGCTGAGGCAGGAGGATCCATGCAAGTTTGAGACCAGCCTGGGCTACAAAAGTGAGCTCAAGGCCAACCTGAACTGCATAGCGAGACCCTATCTTAAAAAGAAAGAAAGAAAGAAAGAAAGAAAGAAAGAAAGAAAGGAAGAAAAAAAAGAGCATATTTAGTATATTACTCTTCTCTGACCTCCATCTTCCTAACTGCCTTCAAAAGGAAGTAAAACACCTAGCACAGTGAAAGCAGTATACAGCGGATGTCAAAATGTTTGTTCTCTTTTTACATTCTCTCTGTCCACATCCACACTGGAACTGGGTAGTGTCAGGCCCTCAATGAGGACCCCAACGCAGTGCCACCAGTGCCCACTCTTTGTCCAGGGTATCCATCTCTGCAGATGTACACATATCCAACACCACACTGGGTTGTGGGATGTTCAAATTCCACCCCTTCTTTCCTCTACCACCTCAGCATTGGGTCTCTCTTGTCTTCTCTGACCCTTTCTTCCTTTTAGGGTGCTTCTTGCCAAGATCCACTCCTCCCCAGATACCAGATGCCCAGTCTCCCTTTCAAGCCCTCCCTAGGACATGGCCACCCATGGGGCTCCCCTAGGGAATGCCTGTGGAACAAGAAGCAAGCTGGGTGGAGGGAGATGTGTGCAGAGCTCTAACTGGACCCCAGTTTCCCAATTCCAGGCAGCCTGGTGGCACGCCCTGGTCTCATCTCCTCCCAGCAGCTCTCCTTTCTGTGGACACGAACAGGGCTGGAAACTCCAGGTGTGTGCAATAGTACCAGTACCAGACTAGTAGATTAAAAACTAGAATTCAGGAAGACTGGTGGTGTTGGTTTTTTGGTGGTGGAAAATGTGCCTCAGAGGAGAGCAGAATGCAGTTCAGATAACGGGGGTGGGGAGCCAGCAGGAAGGCAGAAGAAGGCCCG
The DNA here is from genome assembly GCA_004027025.1 of Myocastor coypus. NCBI lineage: Eukaryota > Metazoa > Chordata > Mammalia > Rodentia > Myocastoridae > Myocastor > Myocastor coypus. The sequence goes on from PVJA010003119.1 coordinate 38,592, forward strand.
ATTAAGGAAAGAATGGGATGGGGCAGAGATGGGGGGGGGGCGACGCAAAGCCTGGGATCCCGAGAGCAAACCCTCCAGCCCGATCCACCTCCCCACCTGGACGAGCGTGGACGGGAAAAGAGGCAGGACATTCGCTCCCAGACCCGGAAACTGTCCTCTCCCACACTTCGACCCCGACGGGCCCCGCTGCTCTTGGCCACGCAGGGAGTGCTGGATGACCTGTGACTCCATTGCCCTTCTCTGCTCAGAGACCCCACGCCCCTCTCCTTGGGCGGCTGCTGTGCGGCAGAGATTAGGGTCCCTTGGGCGAGACCCAGGTGCCTCTCCCAGCTCGGGACGGTCCCGCCGCCCTCTGGCGGTCCTCTCTTGCCCCACAAATGCGTCTGCTCTCCCGCCCCCTCCCGGGTGCCATTTCAGTTGTTTCTCCGAGGCCGGCTCGCCCACCGCGCAGGAGAGAGGGGCCGCAGAGGACTAGAGGGAAGAAAGAGCGACTCCCACCGAGGGCTGCCCTCGAGGACCCCCGCAGGTGCAGCCCACGCCCCTCGGTTCCCCCTCCCCTCCCTCTTCTTACTGCCTACCATCCTGCAGCCTCCGGCTCGGCACGTCCCTCTTCAGCCACCGTAGATACCAGCTGCGCTCCCTTTCTTTTCCTTTTCCTTCCCTCCCTCCCAGCTGAAGCCCCGCCCCGTCCCGCCCGGGCTGGGAGATACAACGCGCTGCGCAGGCGCCAACGCTGCAGGGTGCGCGGGCGGGGCTGGAGGCGGAGAAGCGGAAGCTATGGCAACCAGGTCCTTGACTTCAGCTTCGAGAAGCTCGGTCGTCATGGTAACAAGGCTGTCTTGTGGGTTAGTTGGAGGATGGGGGAAGAGCACAAAGAGGTCCTCGAGCTTGGGAGCCTTGGGGTGAAAAAGGCGGGAAAAGGGATAAGAGGTAGATGGGACAATTACAAGGAGTTTGTGAGGAAGCAGGGAAGACTACAGGAAGGGAAGTAGGCAGTTGAGAGGGAGCAGGGTAAAAATTAGATATAGGAGAGGATGTATTGATGTGGACACTAGGAAGACAAAGGGAAGAGGTGGGGCAATGTGAGAAAAGTAGAGAGTCTAAGTTGTTACTGAGAACCTCCTAGACACAGGTGCAGGGCTAAGCATAATCGCACGTGCCTGTGACATTCAGGAGACTGAGGCAGGAGGATTACCAGGAGGTTGAGACTGGCTAGGGCTGTATAGTGAGTTAAGGGCCAGGACCAGCCTGAACTACAAAGCGAGACCTTGGCTCAAAAAAGAGAGTGAACAAAGTGCAGGAAAAAAAAAAAAAAAAACAGATGAGAAATAAATAAAGAGGGGCTGCTATAAAGGGATTTAAGGAAAGGATGGTGAATTGGGGTCAAAGAGGGAGAAATGGCATTTTGAAAGGTTAACAAAGATCAAAACTGAAAAGGAACAGAAGGAAACTAGACCTAAGGGCAGAGATCAAGAGCAGGTAAATAGTAATGGAAGCTCGTAGCCAGGTGTGGGCATGCAAGCATGTATGCTTATTCCAGAAAGCACTTAAGAGAAAGATCTTACGTTTCTTTTTATTTTTTATTTTATTTTATTTTATTTTTGCGGGACCAGGGTTTAAAGTCACAACGTTGCACTTGCCAAGCAGGCACTTGAGCCACGGAGCTATCTCCCCAGCCCCTTACATTTTGTTATGCTGGAAAACCATAGTCCTTATCCTCAGGGGATTGTGTGCCAAGACCCCACTGTATCCTCAAAGCCCCACACAGTGCCAAACTATCCACACACTGTTTTTCCCTCCTATACACACATGTCTATGAGAAAGCTTAACTTATTAATAGGTATAGGAAGAGATTAGCAACAATAACTAACACTGGGGGCTGGGGAGATAGCTCCGAGGCACAAGTGCCTGATGGGCAAGTGCAAGGTCGTGAGTTCGAACCCTGGTCCTACCAAAAAAAAAAACAAAAAACAAAAAAAAAAAACCAATAACTAACACTAAAGTAGAACAATATGCTGTAGCTGTGCATGGTGATGCACACTAGCAATCCCAGTACACATGAGGCTGAGGCAAGAGGATGCTGTGAATTTGAGGCCAGCCTGGCTGGGTGATACAGTGAGGTCAAGGTCACCCTGAACTACCAAGTAGGACTCTGTTGGGGATATATATCTCAAGTTCTTCTAGCATTTCAGTACTGCCACAGTCGGTGAAAATTATAAATACGGCTACTAAATGACTAATGGATGGGTAAGTGTATGCTGTGTGGATACATTGGGAAAGACAGGATGATTTGAGGCTGATCGACCTTACATCAAAATGCTATGCAATTTTAAATTTATGCATTATTTCTGGAATTTTTCCCTTTACTATTTTCAGACTGCAGTTGACTTCAGGGAACTGAAACCACAATGTGAAACTGGATAAGAAGGGACTGCTGTGTCTATTTCTAAGCAATTCTCTCACCCCCACCCCCGGAACTGGGGATCAAACTCAGGACCTTGCTCTAAGTAATTCTTAGCAACAAATGATATTATTGTTGTTGTTATTATTATTATTATTATTATTATTATTATTATTATTATTATTGGTCTTTTTTGAAATAGGGTCTTGCTATGCAGTTCAGGTTGGCCTTGAGCTCACTTTTGAAGCCCAGGCTGTTCTCAAACTCTCACTGATCCTCCTTCCTCAGCATCCCAAGAGCTGGTATTATAGGCATGTGCCACCACAGCCAGCCAATGGTATTATTTTTTTTCCAATGGTATTATTATTATTATTTTAAGTAGCACTTGAAGCATTTGTTGGTGAGGTCCTATTGTCTTCACTTTTGTTTTGTTGTTTTGTCTGACAATCCTGAGGACTGAACCAAAGGACTTTGCTCTGAGCTGCATCTCCAGCCTTTTTATGCAGTTTTAAAATTTTGAGACCAGGTCTTCCTAAGTCACAAAGCCAAAGCTTGGCTTGAATTTACTCTTCTCTTGCTGCAGGCTTCCAGAGTACTGGGGAATATAGATTGCACCGCTATACCCAGCCAATCTTGACTATTTTTCTTGTCCTTTTTTTTTTTTTTTTTTTTTTTGTATTTTAGGGAAGGGTCTACAGAGTGTTCAGGGTCTCACTACTAGATCAGACTCCTAGTAATCCACTTGCTTACAGCCTCTCAAGAGCTGGGATTACAGGTACGCTTCATCATGCCCAGTCTCAATTGCCATCTCAGCATACCCCGGGTGCAGGACTGGCATGGCAGGAACTCCCAGCCCCGGCACCTGTTTGCAAACACTTTAATCCACTGAGCTATTTGGCCAGCCCTGTTGTTGTTTTTTAAGACAGGGTCTTGCTGTGTGTTCAAGTTGGCCTTGAATTTACTAAGATAATCAGGGCTGGCCTTGTATTTCAAGTGATCCTCCTGCCTCAGTCTCCTGAATGTAGGGACTCCTTGGTCTCTCAATGGTCACCGGGAGAAAACAGAAGGAGCATTTAGAAAATAAAGACAAGAGACAATAGCTGAGGTCAGATGGAGGCCTGAGCCTGATGGGCAAAGGACTGGAGGACCTATAGTAGGGGTGTTTATTTTATACCTTTTAATATCACCAGACACACGGTTGCCTAGTGACTAATGACTGAAATTATCTTTTCTCAAGACCAGGGTAGCTTGACCTGCTGTAGGCACAGTTTCTAGTTTTAGCTGCTCCCAACACCTGAGTGCTGGGATTACAGGCACAGACCATGTAGCTGGCTTTTTCTTTTTTTTTTTAAATTTATTTTATTTTATTTATATATTTTTTCTTGTTTCAGAACATTTTTTTGTTTATTCACTCATTTTTATGGCTGGCTCAGCCCACCCTGAGGGCAGGGCTGGCACGCAGCATGTGGTGCCGGGGATCGAACTGCGGTCCCTGAAGCCGCCCAAGCTTCCCCAAGCAGGCGCTTTAGACCACTGAGCCATCCCGCTGGCCCATAGCTGGCTTTTTCTTGTTCTTTGTTTTTTCTTTTTTGAGACAGGATCTCACTGTGCAGTTCAGGCTAGCTTTGAGCTCACTTTTGTAGCCCAGGCTGGTCTCGAACTCACAACGATCCTCCTGCCTCAGCCTCCCAAGTGCTGGGATTACAGGCGTGAGCCACCACGCCCGGCTCTTGTTCTTTGATATGGAGATTAATTTGTGCTGGTGACAAGAGTCTCCTGGGCAGAATTTAGTTTCCAACCCTTATTATACCTCAGGTGAGTTACTTCGTCTAGCTCCTCATTTATTTATTTATTTATTTTTTTCTTGTTTCAGAACTTTGGTTTGTTTGTTTGTTTGTTTTTATGGCTGGCTCAACCTGCCCTGAGGGCAGGGCTGGCACAGCATGTGGTACTGGGGATCGAACCGCGGTCCCTGCAGCCTCCTAAGCTTTCCTAAGCAGGCGCTTTAGACCGCTGAGCCATCCTGTTGGGTCCCATATTTATTTATTTATTTACTGTGCCAGGGATTGAACTCAGGACCCTATGCTTCCCAGGCAAGCACTTATTCTACTGAGCTATCTTCCCCAACCCTAGCTTCTGATATAAAGAGTGAAATCAGCCAGGCCTGGTGGCCCGTGCCTATAGTCCATTCACTGCAGTGGCTGAGGCAGGAGGATCTTCGTGAGTTTGGGGTCAACTTGCGCTACAAAGCGAGCTCAAGGCCAGCCTGAACTGCAGGGCAAGATCCTGCCTCAAAAAAGACAATAAAGGGGCTGGGGAGATAGCTCCATGGCACAAATAGCTGCCTGGCAAGTGCAAGGTCATGAGTTCGAACCCCAGTCCCACAAAAAAATAAATAAAAAGACAGTAAATAAATAGATATAATGAAAAAAAAAGTAGCTGGGTGTGGCAGCTCATGCCTGTAATCTCAGCACTTGGGAGGCTGAGATGGGAGGATCAGTGTGAATTCCAGACCAGCATGGGATACAAAAGTGAGCTCAAGGCTAGCCTGAACTGCATAGCGAAACCCTGTCTCAAAAAAAAAAAAAAAAAAAAAAAAGTATAAGATCAATAAAGCAAGTCCCTTGAGCTAGAAAGGGAAAAAACCCTTAGACTGAAAAGAAGGAATGTTGCCAGGCATGGTGGTACCCTCCTGTAATCCACTTGGGAGCACTTGGGAGGCTGAGGCAGGAGGATCACCATGAGTTTGAGGCCAGATAGTGGGTTATAGAGTATGCTCAAGGCCAGCCTCAAGGTACAGTGTGTAACACGACCCTGTCTCGAAATAAAAACAAAACAGCAACCAAAAAGGAATTCAATCCCAGCACTCAGAGAGGCTGAGCCGGTGGGACTGTAGCTCAGTTTGAAGGCCCTGGATTCAATTCCCAATAAGGGGGGAAAAAAACAGAAGGGCCAAAGACAAAATAAATTAATAAACTTAGAGAAATGTCTGTGGGAGAGAGCGAGGGATGTGCATAAGGAAGTAGCGATCTAGGAAGTAAAGACACGGAGAGAGCTGGGCAGCAGCCTGCCAATGTCTGGAAGCTGTAGCTGTGTAAACTCCTACACTCCTTGGAAAGCTGACACTTTCTAGGCTTCCTCTTCTCAACACCGTGTGTCTAGCTGCAGAGAGGAGAATGTGCACGGGAGAACTGTTAAAGCGCGGATTTCATTTGTGGAATAACAGCGTCCTAGTGGCCTGAACAGGTTGGAAGACAGTGGATTGCATTTCTTCGTTGTTGGTGAAGAGCGTAGGCAGTTGGTGGTGCACCCTCATATTCCCAATGGCTGAGGCAGGAGGATCCCTGTGAGTTCAAAGTCAGCCTGGGCTGCATAGTGAGACCCTGCCTCAAAAACAAAACTACCCCACAACAACATCTCATTGGTTTGTCTTTGAGATGGGATGGACACTGTGCTCTTAACTGATAGAAGAGACCAATGGTTGGGGGAATTGCCCCCATCTAGCCCTTTTTTTTATGAAGTCACCTAATCCCACTTGTGGGGGTTGCTTAATTACCATCCAAGGGCACACCTCTAAATACTGCTGCACAGGCAATTACATGATTTTGGGAATGAGGCTGAGACAGGATCTCAGTATATAGTTCAGGCTGGCCCTGAATTCATTATATAGCCCAGGTGACCTTGAACTTGTGATGGTCTGCCTGCCTTGGCCCACTGAGTGCTGGGACTACAGGTGTGTGCACTCGACATGAATTTAGAAGGGAAACCATCTTCAGTCCATTGCAGTATTCATAATTCCCCGATGATGTCACTTGCAGGGTTTTTTTTTTTAATCTATCTTTACTGAGAAAGCATATGATGCCTTACTGAATGCTGCTCTTTCCAGCCTGTGATGTTTGAACCCTCCATATGATCCAAGGTTATCATTTCAACCTCCTTCTTAGAGTCTGGGGACTCTGCAACCCAAAGCTAGGGGGACACAGCCTGCCTTTCCAGTGTGGAGTTGGAAACTTGCAGCCCCTTGGTGGCTGTGCCACTGGGCTCTTGCTGTCTGTGTCCTGCCTGGACATCCAAGTGTGAGGGAACGAGAGGGTGTGGGATAGGCAAGGCCCTGGCAGAGGCCAGAGGGCACAGTGCTGGCGTGGCCCTGAAGTGGCCTGGATGACTATATCCTGTGTCCAGCCAGGGGTGCATTGATGGATTCTGAGGCCTTGTCCCTCATGTGATAATGTCTCTTCTGTGGGCGGCCTGTCAGTTCTGTGAGCTCCCCAGTTTCCTTCGGGGCTCCAGGCTGGTTTCTGTTGCCTGGTAAGCGTCCTCGCCATGCTGTGTCATCGCCCGTGAGTCAGCCACTTCTCTTCAGCCGGCTGCAAGCTCCTTGGGCGATGGTGTCGTGTACAGCTTTCCTGTCTTCCATCCCCCAGTGCAGCATTTGTTGACCAGCTTCAGTTCTGATTGGTATGGATGGTTATTGTTACAGTTGAGCGTTGTCCACCCCACCCCTGCCAAAGCACAGACATTGGAAAATTTTTTTTGTTGTTGTTTTAGTTCTTGAGACAGACTCTCCTTACATAGTTCAGGCTGGCCTTGGACTTGTGGTGATCTTCCTGCTTCAGCCTCCTGAGGGCTATGGTGTTGAAACTTTAATCCCTCAATGTGACTGCACTGGGAGGAGGAGCCCTTAAGGGATGCCTAGATTGGTAAACAGGGTAAATGCCTTTCTCACTCTTGTGGGGTTGGAGCCATAAACCTAAATTCTCTGTTGCCATCCCTCTCTGAAGTACTGGGTTGAACCCAAAGCCTTCTCCCTGAGATACATCCCCAGCCTTTTCTCATGTGTTTATTTAAAAACAAATAATTGAGGGTGGGGTGTGCATGCCTATAACCCCAGTACTTGGGAGGCAGAAGCAGGAGGATTCCTTCAAGTTCAAGGCCAGCCTGGGCTACAAAGTGAGTTCAAAGCCAGCCTGAACTGCGTAGCTAGAGCCTGTCTCAAAAAGATGATAAATAAATAAATAAGACACAAGATCTCACTAAACTGCCTCAGCCTCCCACAATGGTAAATGCTCTACTCTATAAATTACCCAAGCCTCCTTCCTTTGTTCTAGTAACAGACAACAGACTATAATTATTATCAAACTTAGGTAATTAAATCTTCCTTCTTACCCAGAATATGCTAAATTCTAATATTATAGTTTATGAGGCACATCTCAGGTTTACTCTTCCTGCTGACATAATTCATGTCTTCTTCTTCTTCTTCTTCTTCTTCTTCTTCTTCTTCTTCTTCTTCTTCTTCTTCTTCTTCTTCTTCTTCTTCTTCTTCTCCTTCTCCTTCTCCTTCTCCTTCTCCTTCTCCTCCTCCTCCTCTTCCTCCTCCTCCTCTTCCTTCTCCTTCTCCTCCTCCTCCTCTTGGTAATCAAACTCAGAGCTATATCCCCCACCCTCATGTCTGCTCCTCCTGCTAGATGGTAAGCTGTCTTTTTTTTTTGCCATCTCCACTTCTATTTAGCACAGGGCCTGACTTATAGCAGACACTTGATATTTGTTGACTGACTATATCAGATTCTCTACTTGAAAATTCTCTTATCATTGCCATCTTGGCCTGCTGGAAAGGACTTAGCCCTTCCTTCCGCCCATCCAGGAATCAGCTCATCTCTGGGTTTCCCTTGGTTAGTGTTAATGCCTATCCCTGGGCTTGCAGATCATAAGCCTGGGACATGAAGGGTTCATGCATGGAGGCATGGCTCATGCAAGGGACACGTCTGAGACTTAGGAGGCAAGACAGAGATGGGACATAATAGCAAGAGGCAGGGAACACTGGCTGGGTTAGTGGAGGAGGGCAGAGAAGAAACCAGGCCAGCAATTTTCCATCTGACCCTTGGGTGTGTCCTTTGCACCTACCTTTTCTTTATGATTTTGTTCATAACAGAAGTTCATTTAGTTCCCAGTTTGTGGAGGCTTCATTGCATACTCAGCTGGCTCCAAGGCAGAGTGGCACAAGGCAAAGGGCAGCAGTTCACAGGGGCAGAAAACAGCAAAAGCAGCAAGAGCAAAAAGGGAGGAGCCTCTCTAGCTCTCATTTTGGTAGAAAGGAAAAGGATGTCATACTGTTTTCTGGAACTTTAGAGACCTGACTCCACGTCATTTATTGTTTAAAGTCTCAATTAAAGAACCACTTTTTTTATTCTACTCTAGAGTGTAGCCATCATTAGAATTATTTCCTTCAGTCATTCTTACAGGGTTTGCATAGCTTTTCAGATGACAGCAGAACTTCTTCTTCTTCTCTCTCTCTCTGTCTCTCTCAGTCTCTCTCTCCCTCTCTCTCTCTCTCTCTCTCTCTCTCTCTCTCTCTGAGACAGGGTCTTGCTATGTAGCTTGGGCTGGCTTTTGGCTTACTGCGTAGCCCAGGCTGGCCTCAAATTCTCAGGGAGCCTCGTGCCTCAGGCTCCGGAGTGGTGAGATCACAGGCATGTACCCCACCCCAGCTCCTTCCCTTCTCTTCTTTCTTCTCCTCCTCTTCACCCTCCTCCTCTTGTAATATGAGACAGGATCTTTCCAAGTTATTAAGTTGCCCGGTTGGGCTTAAACTCCCAATCCATCTGCCACAGCCTCCGAGAGTGCTGGGATCACGTGTATGCCACTATACCTGACTCAGAACATTGCCTTTAGGTCCTAGTACTTATTTATTTATTTATTTATTGGTGGGACTGGGGTTCAAACTCACAACCTTACACTTGCCAGGCAGGCACTTGTGCCATGGAGCTATCTCCTCAGCCCCTAGGTCCTAGTATTAATATGGTAGCTGCTCTCCTTAGCCTTCTGATATTAAGAAGCATCACTTACACTTTCTTTTTTGAAACAATGCTTCACAGTACCCAGTATAAAATTATGCTTTCAAGTAAATTCTTGTTAAATTGAATGGAGTTCAAACATGGGAAGATTTTGGTTGAAGCCACAGCCGCCTGCCTTCTGACAACAGTCTTCTCTCTAGAGTGAAAGCGACATCTGGTGGCCAGAGGATAAAACTCTGTACAGGAAACTGTATTGAGGCAGCCAGGCTGTCTGGTGAGTTCCAGCATTGAAGGTGTTGGTGGCTGGCTTTGTGGGTCCTTGTGCCTACTGTGTCTGAGCCCCTGTGGGGTTCTGGGGTTCTGGGGTTCTTGTTCCTGTTCATAGATCCCACCAAGAGGTGGTGGGATTCAGGTGATAGGAGAAGTTAAGTAATAGTAATGATAGTAATAGTAATAACAACAACAACCACACAGTGGACATGGTAGCTGAACTACATGGAGAAACCCTATCTCAAAAGAACAAAAACAAACAACCACCCCCAAAATAATAATCATAGCCCAAACTTCTGTGTCTTAGTTTTCTTCCTGTCTGTGTAAATATTTATGAAATGTTGTTACAATGAAACTTACTTGAGGAAGTTTTAAAAATGACTTGGGGGTGTGGTGGTGCATGCCTGTAATCCAGCCCTGCGGAAGCTGAAAACAGAAGGATCACTGGGAGTCCGAGCTGCATAGTGACTCCTTGTACTAAATATGTTTTTAAAAAATGATTTGAGAGGCTGGAGAGATAGCTCAGCAGTCTAAGCACCTGCCTGGCAAGCACGAGGGCCTGGGTTTAATCCCCAGTACTACGTGCCATGCTGGTCACCTCAACTGGGCATGGTGGTGCATGCCTACAATCCCAGAGCTGGGGAGGTTGAGACAGGAGGGGCACTATGAGCCCCAGCCATGTAACAAGACCTTGTATCAAATAAGCAAAAGATTTTTAAAATTGATTGGAAAAGAGGATGTCACTGGCAAGTTTCATTTAAAAAAATAATAGTACATGCTTTTAACATTTTTATGGTTATTGGCACGTTTTCAGAACATAAAGATTTCATTCTTCATGGGGAGTTGATACATGTGCATAACACATGCCAGTTCTTTTCATTTCCCACCCTCTCCCATTATTATTATTATTATTATTATTACTACTACTACTACTACTACTACTACTATTTTGGTCTTTTTGAGACAGTGTTTCACTATGCAGTTCAGGCTGGCCTTGAGCTCACTCTATAGCTCAGCTGGTCTCATACCTGCAGTGATCCTCCTGCCCCAGCCTCAGCTAGGGCTGAATGAATGTACCACCACACCTGGCATCCCCAATTACATTTTTTTTTTAACTTTTGTGGTACCGGGGTTTGAACTCAGGATCCTGCACTTGCCCAGCAAGCGATTATTCTACTGAGCTATCTCCCCAGCCCCAATTACATTTTGATAGTATATTTTTACTATTGGCGACACTCATACCTATTGCCCACCTTCCTCTGTGTGAGCTATACAGAAAGTCTACAGTGCAAGTATGGTCATGCACAACTGTGATCCCAGCCTACTGGGAGGCTGAGGCAGAGGATCCTAAGTGCAAGCTCAGCCTGAGCAATTTAGTAACTTAGGGAGGCCCTACCTCAAAACCTAAAAAAAAAAAAACCTAGGGATGTAGCTTACTGTGGAGGCCTAGGGCCAAGTCCTAATACTGAAGAAAGATGTCTGCAGGCAGATCTTGTTAGTTTTGCGCCCCCCCCACTCCACCCAAAAGCAATAGAGAAGGGAAGGAAAACTTTTTTGTGTGTTTTGAGAAGAGAAGGAAAAACTTTGAATGCTAAGGAAGGAGGCCAAGGCCAAGTCAGACAGGGCGGGCAGGCCTGGCGCTGAGAGGCCACAGCGCCATCTTTGTCCTCCCTGTATCTGAGGAGCCGAGTGAGCGCGGCTAAGTGGAGCAGCTCCTGGTGCGGCCTTGCTCAGCAGCACGGGGCCTTTTGAAGAATTTGCTCCTCTTGAGGCTTCTCAGCAGGCGCAGATCGCTTTTGAACTGGGGACTACAGAATTAGGGCTCACCCGTCCTGCTTTTTGAAGCACTTTGTACACCATCTCTTTAGGTTTCTAAGAAAATCTGTTAACAAGCAGGTCACTCCTCAGCGCTCGCTCTGTGGCCCATCTCCAGGGCTAAGGAGGTCGAAGATTCAATGCTCTGGAACCCTCAGACGGGGCCTCCTGACCCAGATGCAAGGCCCCGGGGGCTCTGCGCCAGGAAGGCGTACCCGCGGCATAGAGCTGTCTTCTGAGCCCACGGCCGCATGCAGAGTGCCCTTCTTGAGGCCATCCTACCTGGAAGCAGGCTTGGTGACCTCAGTGGCCTTTGACTTTCTAGTTGCACCACATTTTGGCCCCCGATGTGCATGGGGAGAACCGCAGAGGGGAGATGAAGTTCCATGATGTTAAAAGCAGCTTTCTTCAGAGCTGGGAGTATGCCACTAGTGGTAGGGCTCAGCTGTTATGCCAGCGGCCTGGGAGGCCGAGGCAAGAGGATCATGGTGAATTTGAACCCAGCTTGGGTAATTTGGTGACTTAGTGAGACCCTGTCTCAAAAATGTTTTAAAAGGGCTAGGGATGGAGCCAATATGAAGACCCCAGTTCAATCCCCGGCTTAAAAAAAAAGAAGGCCTCTGAGACAAGAATGAGAGGAACCATGAAAACCTTTGGCACACACTGAATGTTTGCAGAGGAAGCAAGTGAATGAATATTCTTTCTGAATTTCCTCTCAAAAATGTTATAGTTAGGGGCTGGCCAGATAGCTCAGTGGACTAAAGTACCTGCTTTGGCAGAGTGCAGCGGCTAGGGTTCAATCTCCTGTGTGCTGTGCACCCTGGGGCACACTGAAATGGTGACTGAGACTGGGCATGGTGGCATGTACCTGTAATCCCAGTGCTTGGGAAGCTGAAAACAAGAGGATCACTATGAATCCGATCTACATAGTCAGACCCTGTAGGCCCTGTACTAAATACATAAAAAAGGTAAAATTTATAGCACACACAAATGAACTACAAAATGTAATATTCAGAATTATCACCAAGCAAGTCTAACATCACTTAAGAGAAAAAGATAATGTTTGCTAAGACTCACCAGGCAGAAAGGTCCCTTTTGATTGTATTTGAAAATATTCAGGCATTGGTACCGAGCACCCTGCTGGCCCCACCCTGGATGCGCTGAGCCAGCAGCTGAGTCTGGTGGGTGTGGTGATGCGTGCCTGTATCTCGGCCCTGGGGAGGATGAAAACAGGAGGATGTCCACGAGTCCCAGCTGCATAGTGAGACCCTGTACCAAATATGAAAAATGCTCCTATTGCCAGAATCACAGCTTTAGAACTGAAACTTTGTTTTTGAGATAGGGGCTTGATACATAATTCAGGCTGGCCTTGAATTCACTAAGTAGCTCAGACCAGTCTTGAACTTGCAGCAATCCTCCTGTCTTAGCATCCTGAGTTTAGGGGTTGCAGGTGTGCCCATCATACTGGCCTACTTTTATCTTTTTGAACTGTTTCAATGTGTTTTTTTTTTTTTTTTTTTTTTGGCAGGACTGGGGTTTGAACTCAGGAGCTTAGACGTGCCAGGCAAGCACTTGTGCCACAGAGCTATCTCCCCAGCCTCAATGTCTTACTAGAAACATATTATTTTTTTATTTTTTTTTATTTTTTATTTTTTATTTTTTTTTTTGTCTTTTTGAGACAGGGTCTCGCTATGCAGTTGAGGCTGGCCTTGAGCTCACTTTTGTAGCCCAGGCTGGTCTTGAACTCGCACCAATCCTCCTGCCTCAGCCTCCCGAGTGCTGGGATTACAGGCGTGAGCCACCACGCCCGGCTAGAAACATATTATTAAGTATAACGTTTTTTTTTTTAAAAAAAGTTAAATCTGTACCTTGATCACTGAAGTATCCCTACTAGGTAGCAATCTGGCCACCCTTGGATACCTCCTGTGACAGCTTACTACCCTGGTTCAGGAATGAGTTATGCATGCAGAGAGCTGGACCTGTCATTCCCAGTGGCGGTGAGCCCATGGGATTTGTGCCACAGCATACTGCTTGCACCATTGAAAGCTCCAAGAGGCTCACCCTCACTGATCGGTCCTATCTTTGGGTTCTGGAGCTAGGTGGTGTGTATATTTGATAGTTGTTGGTATTGTTTTCAGTTTAAGAACTGCTTTTAAGAACGTGAACTGAAAGTAATTGGGAAAATTGTGTCCTCTCTCTGGAGCCCATAGCACAGAAGAGGCAGCACAGCTCAGGGGCACAGCATTGCACTGGCAAGGCCCAGGGTTCCATCCCCAGTACAGGCAAACAAGTTAAAACTGAAAGAAGACAATTGAAGTTTTTCAGGAAGCCTTGCATTGTGGTTTTTGTTTTGGTTTGGTTTTTTCCCCAAGAGGAACAATACAGTTTTTTTTTTTTTTTTTTTGTGGGACCAGGGTTCGAACTCATGACCTTGCACTTGCCCAGCAGGCACTTGTGCCTCGGAGCTATCCCCCAGCCCCAGGAACAATACAGTAGAAGACAAGTTTTTTATTTTTTTTGTCTTGTTTCAGAACTTTTGTTTGTTTGTTTGTTTATTTATTTTTATGGCTGGCTCAGCCTGCCCTGAGGGCAGGTGTGGCGCAGCATGTGGTGCCGGGGATCGAACGAACCACAGTCCCTGAAGCCGCCTAAGCTTTACTAAGCAGGCGCTTTAGACCACTGAGCCATCCTGCTGGGCCCAATAGAAGACAAGTTTTATAAGGTTTTTTATAATGAATCACCCAAAGGATATACAAAGAGTGTAGGAAATCTCCACACACTGAAGACCAAAGAATCCAGCTGAGGACCTGGATTCTAACATTCTGTGTGAGTCCAGCTGAAAACCTAGAGCTCGTAGCAATGCCTCCCAGGAGTCCCAACTGGAGGCCTAAAGCCCATGACCATGCCTCATACAGGCCTGCGGCTTAGATCTGTGCTGGGAAGACCCAAAGGTCAGTGGTAGAAGCTAGAAAGTCTATGCCAGCAGATGAAGGATCGGCGCTAGCAGGCTGAGGGATCTGTAACTGAGCTAGGAAGCAATGCTCAAGGTAAGCACCAGAGCTCCCCTACAGGAAGCACAGCTGTCCTCAGCAACAGTGAGATCTTGAGCTCCTCAGAGGATGAAGAAAGTTGTATTCCCATCAGGAAAGCCAACGTAAGAAGCTTCTCCAGGAGACTGAGCTGTGTATCATCTTTCCCTCCAGAGCCAGGAAGTGATGCTCAAGGTGAGGGCCAGAGCTGTCCCAAAGTGATGTGTATACATTCTCAGCAACCACAAGGTCGTGAGCACCACCTCTGACAAGAACAGCCAAGTTCACCAGGAAAGCCAGCCTTACAAGGTCCTCCAGCAGAACCTTGGGCTGTAAGAGGAGCAGCAGCTTCCAACAGCTCCAACAGCTTCTCTAGTTCTGCCCCTCAGGCCGCTGGTAACCATCCTCAGGTGGGCCTCTGTTTCCATCACCGTGCTAGTTCAAGTCAGCTGGGTGTAACAAGTTGACCACTAGTTGGTAATCTACCACACCTTTTAAGGAGGATGTGGAATGTATACATAATGAAGGAGCTTTTTAAAAGGAACCTGACTTTTTTTTTTTTTTGTCTTTTTGAGACAGGGTCTCGCTATGCAGTTCAGGCTGGCCTTGGGCTCACTTTTGTGGCCCAGGCTGGTCTCAAACTCACACCGATCCTCCTGCCTCGGCCTCCCAAGTGCTGGGATTACAGGGGTGCGCCACCACGCCCAGCAGAACCTGATTTTTAGATTGGGTTGGGGAACACAGGAATGCAATCACTGAGAAGTAGCCCTTGAGTATTTACTGGCTGGACTCAAGCTATTCAAGAGAAACATGGGGGTTTTGGGAGATGGGAAGGACATTAATAGACTCGAGAACTGAGGCAGACAGTAACCATGATGGGGCCTGGCAGGGTGGGTGGAAGATGTTTGGGGAAATGGTCTCCTTTTCCCTTCCCTTCCCTCCCTTCCCTTATCCTCCCCCTTCCCCTCTTTTCTGCTCCCCCTCCCTTCCTCTGCATTATTTGTGGAGCACCCAGGGCCCCACACATACTAAGTGCACACTCTACCACTGAGCTATTCTAGTCCTCTCTTTCCTTTATAAAGATGGTTCCCAGGGAAGAATGAAGTTCCCACTGCATGTCCTTGGGGTATGTTGCAGATCCGTGGTCACGAGCTTGGGGACTCACCCACAGCAGCTCCACAAACCGGTGCTATGGCTGAACATCTCACAGCCATCCCAGCCACTGACAGAGCCACCCATCAACAGAGTTTTGATTCCTTGTACCACAGGGAACACAGAAGGTAAAGACAGGGGCTGTTTGGCATATGCTTTGTATTTACTTCAAAATACATTTTTATTTATATATCAAAAGTGAAAATGTAAATAGTTAAATACAATTTTAAGAATGCTTGACCCTATGTTTAGGGACCCTTACAAGGGCTGCGGGTGGCTGTCATTGTCCAGTGCATCATGAGAAGAGAAAAAGAAGAAAAAGTCAGACGAACAAACAAACAAAAGCACAAAGCACGAGGATTTTTCAGTGGAGAACATGGTGGAAGAGGAGGCTATTACATTGTGTTCACTTCACATCCACGTGTAGCTCTTCAATAAATTGGCCTTCCTGCCTACCCCCAGCTAGTAGGGCTTCAAGAAGATTATCTAACAAGGTTCTTGAGTCCGAGCTGGCTGTCTCCTTCACCCCCCCTCACGTGTCCACTGCTCCCACACAGCAGCCGGAAATGACACATTGGAGTGAGTCACCACTGCGGCTGTGAGTCACCCTGTAATTGGGGAAAGTTCTGTCCTGGTAGGTCATGCAGCCCCTTGCATTTCTGCTCTAAATATATTGGAAACATTTGAAGCCACTTTGTCCTCACTCCAGTCTCTGTCATGTCACCCACCCCATCCTTTTGGTCCTTAACGTGGGCTATGGTTGGATCACCCTAGCAGGAGCTCTTGGCCAAATGGAAAGGAAGAGGAGGCGTGGGGCCCAGGCAGCCACAAGGTGGCGGTGTGGGGCCCATCACTTCTGCACCCGGAAGGGGGCAGGCTGGAGCGCTGGACTCCTGAGATGTGATGGCACAAACCACAAAAGGATGCTACGTGCAGGCTTAAATAACACTTTTTCCTTAAAAATCATCTTCCTTTCTAACAAGCATACAAAGACAAGGATGTGATAAATATTCAAGCACACCCCTGGCGTCCCACCCTCCCCACCAGGAGGCTGGGGTGCAGGCGAAGAGCCAGACACCTGATCTTTCTTCTTTTATTCCTGCAAAAATAAAGTTTTCGGGAAGCAAAAACCTGCTTCTATGAGTAAACAATCACCTACACTCCAGAATGATATATGCACACAGTTTCGGGGGAAGGAGGCTCGGTTTTGTTTTGCCAGTCTGCAGCCCCTGTGAGGGAGATCAGTGCTAAGTAGACACTGAGCTGGGAGTGCTCCTTCCATTGGCCATTTTTGGACTGTTGCCAGCTGGTACGGTGGTGGCAGACAGGGCAGGGATGACAGCAGTGTGACTGGAACACAGATTGCTCCTACCAAGCGCACACAGGCTCCAGTAAGCCTCATGGTGCCCATCTGTCAGGGCCTTGGGAGGGGGGCAACCAGGTCTGAAGACTCATTGCGCAGAAAGATGGGCAGACACTTCTGGCCAGCAGTTCTGCAGGTCCTATGTTCCAGGGGCTGGGGAGGGGTGGTCCCCAGCTAGAGTCAGACTCCAAGCTCCTCCCACAGATGCTGAGGTCAAGGAGGACAACTGGGAAGGTTTACCACAGAAGGGAAAGGGCAAGTGTCCTCTCTTTCTCTGCAAAGAATCATTAGAGCAAAATTTCCTCTCTGATACAGCTCCAGTTTTGTCCCAGGCGCAGGCTTCTGTTCCCACGGTCAGGGCTCCATCACTTGGCCCATGAAGATGACAGTCCCTGTGGGTGGCAGAATTATAAAAGATGAGAAAAGGAAGCATGGTGCTTACGATGAACAGATCCAAGAAGATGCGTGGCTGTCCCAAGTCACAGTGGTTCGGTGACAAAGAACTGTCATCCTTCATGAGCTATGATAGCTGGCTGACTTCTCTGAGGGCACAAGAGGGACTCAGTTCCAGACTTTGGCCAGAGTCCTTGGAGGCTTGAGCGGCACTTAAAACTGCCTGAACGCCCAAGACAACAATGGGGCACACATGGGAGAACATTGGGTGTTACCTGTGGGATTGTGACGGACCACGAAGAAGAAGGGTCTGTCCAGGATGATCTCCTCAGGGGCCATGCGGGCTGAGATCACCAGAGCTGGAAGAGAAGGGACAATGTCTTAGGAGAGAGGGACATCAGCACAAGTTCCTGGGTTGATCCCAAGGGACCCAGTGGCACCAGCCCCCCATCTGGTGACAACTTAGTAAAGTGAGTTCTAGCGGCCCTGAAACCTGGTGTTCTCTAGGAGTTTGGTCAAGATCTAGCAGTCGCTCACTCACAGCACTCACTTTTCTAAAGCTTTTTTTTTTTGTGTGTGTGGGACCGTGGTTCAAACTTACGTCTAAAGCCTTATTTTTTTTAATTTTTATTTTATTTATTATTATTTTTATTCTTGTTTCAGAAGTTTTGCTTATTCACTCATTTTTATGGCCGGCTCAGCCTGCCCGAGGGCAGGGCTGGCACAGCATGTGGTGCCGGGGATCGAACCGCGGTCCCTGAAGCCACCCAAGCTTCCCCAAGCAGGCGTTTTAGACCACTGAGCCATTCCGCCGGGCCCCCTAACGCCTTATTAATAAGCAGGATCCTTAAATTTATTTTCCTGCTGTGGAAACCACTCAGGCTTTCCTTGGTGGTCGGGGGGTTGATCTCTCTCTCTCTCTCTCTCTCTCTCTCTCTCTCTCTTTTTTTTCTAGAACTGGGCACTGAATCCACAGTTTTCATGCAGAGCTATAGCCTCAGACTTCTATTTATTTTTATTTTGGGAGTGGATCTTACTAAATTGGCTTGAACTTGAGATTCTCCTGAGTCAAGACTCCCAGAGTACTAGGATTACAGGGGCGTGCCACCATGCCTGGGCTTTTGGGTGGGACATTTCAAATTCAGGGATCTCAGGAGCCATAGGTGAGGCAAGAGGGTCCTAGGGAAAGCATAGGAAGCTTCCAGGCTGAGCAGCCGGTGACAAAGGCAGGAACACTTCCTGTCCTCACAGGAAGTATGCCTGGGTAGAGAGGCCAGAGCAGAACAGAGTGGTGGCGGGGGTCCCTGCTGCGGTTGGACAGAAGTTCTCCTGTGGGGCCACAGAGGTACCAGGTGTGAGCTGAGACAGGGGTGGCTCCAGGAAACCAAGACCCACCTGTGGAGGAGGATGCCACTGAGCCATTCTCATTCACTTTGATCCTTACTTTTTGTAGTGCCTGTGATACGTACAGAAGCTCTTGATCTGGAATAAGGAAGTGCAAGAGTGGATTACTCATCACTCTTGGGGAGTCTCCTTGGCCTTCTTAGGGGCCCCATACTTGAGGGCTGAGAAAGCAAGGGTTTCTCACCTGAAAGCCTTGTGAAATCTGCCTGGTCTGGCCTGAACATGTTGGTCATCCCCAGGTTTTCCAGGGGCTTCCTGAGGTCCACTTCCGACTCTAGGGAGAACCTGTTGGCGGCAGGAGACAGCTTAAGCTCAGCTCCCCCTCTGCGGTGGCACCTGCGCTTTGCAGGGCACCACAAGGACTTCAGGGGCAGATCCATGGGGAGGGAACTGAGAAGGTCAAGGAAGAGGGAGGCCTGTTTGCAAAGTCGCTCCTTGCTGGGAGTTTCTAACACTGATGAATATTCTCCTTCCGGCTCTCTGCCTGCCTTGAACCTGCCACCAGTTACTGTGGCAGTGTCTGCAGCATAATTTCATGCAGTTTGGTTTTAGGGGAGGTGGGAAAGGCAAACTCTGCTGCAAGGATGTTTGAACAAAACTCTGGTCTATACATTGTGTTTCTTTTTCTTTTCTTTTTGAGACAGGGTCTTGTGTGTAATCCAGGCTGCCCTCAAACTCATGGCGATTGTCCTGTCTGAGTCTCCCAAATACTGGGATTATAGGCATGTGCCACCACGCCTGGCTGTAGATTGTTCCTGAGCACTAACCCTATGAGGACCGGAGCAGCAAAGCTCTGGAGGGCCCTCTGCTCCCCACCAGGGTGCACCTAATTACCTCCTCCTTATGAGAGAGGGAATCTGAGCAGGCAGCTAAGGAATTAAATCCTCCTCTTTCCCCAAGCCTGGCATTACAGCATCTGGAAGTCTGCGGTTAGCCTGGTGGGAGATTCCCTGGGATGACCCAGCCTCAGGCTTTTCCACCCTTTTTGCTTATGCAGAAAGACTAAAAAAATCTGTCCTTTGAAACTCCAGCCGGAAGCTGCATTCTGGGCTGTCCCATTTTGGAAGTGGTTTCTTTTGTTCTCCTGAGCTGGGTGCTGATTCTAGGAATACAGGACATTCCCAAATGGCTGTGGACCCATTCCGCTTCCTGCACCTCCATCAATTCTCCAGCTTCCCTCCAGGGGAAGTCAGGGGTGGTCAGCAGAGGGACACAGGCTGTGGGATGATGCAGGGATTGTAACCAAGCCCAGGCCAGTGTTTCCCATCAGCTCCCACATGTCTCTGCCCTACGAGCATCACAGATCTGAGAAGCTCAACAAGGGGACAGTGACTGCGGGAAACCAGGAAACAGGCGGTGGGGAGTTGGGGGATGAAGCACTGCCGGGATGACGGCCACGGGGAGACCCCCCGCAGCTTACTTGGGCAGGACCAGCAGGCGGGTCTGGCGGGTCATGTTGCCTTTCCACTGGTTGATGAGCTCGGCGTCCAGAATGCTGGTGATGGCAGACAGAGGCACCTCTTTTTTGTACGGAGCAGCGATGAACATGCTGAGGGTCTCCCCATGATAGGGTAGCTCCAGGATGTCGTAGAAGTTGCCGTCAGGGGTGAGGAACTCCGCTGTGAAGAGACCAAGATGGTTCCTGAGACATGGCTCCATTGTTGTAGCTCTCAGCGCTGGGCTTTCGGAGACTCCCTACTGCTGCCCCGTTCATGTCAAATGTTTACAAAGTTTTTATGTTTATAGTGCTGTGGATTGAGCTCAGGACCACGGGAGGGGGGCGCTGTCCCACTGAGCTACATCCCAGCATCTAGTTAATGCTTTTGTTCCCATTTGCCTTTCTCTTCTGCCATTTCAGTGCTGCCACCTCCTTCTCCTCCTCCCCTTCCTCCTCCTCCTCCTCCTTTTCCTCCTTCTCTTCTTCCTCCTCCACCCCCTCTCTTTTGTGGTCTTCTTGACCCTTCACTCCCTTCTGCTGCACCCAGCCACTATGTCTTTCCACTCCTGAGCCCCTCCAGTCTGACCTTCCCCATGGCCCTTGCCCAGGAGGACTCTCTGGCTCCAGAGAATCACAGTGGAGGCCATGAAGGAGAAACGTGGGCTCAGGTGTGGGCTCAGAAGTTTCTGGATTTCAGCCTCATTTGGCAGGAAAGCCTCCTCCTTTCTGCACTCATAGTCCCACAGTCTCCCACCTGGGAAACCTTTGTCAGTCCTGGGGTGTGTCAGAGGGTGAGGGGGAGCACTGCCTGTGTTCTGCATCCCTCAGAGGGTGACAAGTGGATCCTCTGGGGAGACCCAGGGGAGGAGGCAATCTCTGAGAGCAGGAGGGATGTGTCAAACTTACTGTAGTTGAACTTGTTGGTCTGGGCCATCATGGGCACTGAGACAGTGCTGCCGTCAGACTTGTGGAAGAGGCGGGGCCGGGTTGCGGCCTCTGAGAAGGGCATCTTCCACTGGCCGTTGAAGTAGAGTGCGTTCACCAGCACCAGGCGTGTCAGCTGGTCCACTGCCCCCTCACCAAGCAGGTCACTGATCATACCTAGGGAGAGCCAGAGACCGAGAGGTGAGGTGCTTTTGAAGCTTCTTGGATGGTTCCCTTCACCTCTTAGCCCTGAAGAGGACGCACACGGATGGGGACAAGAGGGCAGATGGGGACAGACTGATTGACCGGCTGGGGATTGAACCTAGAGCCTTTGAACCAAGCAACATCCCATTTGTCAGTGTTTAATTTCGAGACAAAGCCTTACTAAAACTGGGCTTCTGCTTGTAATCCTGCTAGCTCCATCTCCCAGAGTGCTGGGATGACAGGAGTGCCATACCATGCCCAGCTCAAACAGAGTTTTACATAGACTGATCTAGCTGCTTTCCACTTGCTCCATCTTTCTACGAGTCTCAGGAAGTCTTCCAGCTCACCACACTCTCTTGGCCTTGGGTTCCTGTCCAAGGTCAGAGCTAGAAACTTCAACTTTGCTTTCCTTCCCTCCTGAACTGCTGTGTGTGTGTGTGTGTGTGTGTGTGTGTGTGTGTGTTATATGTATTATTGGGGACTGAACCCAGGACCCTTCACACTGTGCTATATACCTAATCTCCTTTTAAACTTTTTTTTTTTAAATTTTGCAATAGGCTTTTACTAAATCGTTAAGATGCCCAAGTTACCTTGAGCACTTCATGTGTCCCTGTCTTGGTTGCTACTGTTCTGTAATGAATACTTTGTAGGGATACCTTTCAAGTTGGTTCATGAGAAAGCCTACCTAAGAAAAATAGTAACAAAATGCTTTGAAATTTCTGTTTTGTTCTGTTTGAGACATGGTCTGGCCACGTAGCTCAAGCTGGCCTTGAATCCACTATAGAGCCCAGGCTGACTTAGGACTCACAGGAATCTTCCTGCTTCAGCCTCCCACAGGCTGTGATTTTATTTATTTATTTATTTATTTATTTATTTATTTATTTATTTATTTTTGTGCAGGGTCTCACTACGCAGCTCTGATTCATAGTGATTCTCCTGTTTCCCACCTCCAAAGTGATGGAATTACAGGCACACGCCACCACGCCCAGACTCCATCGCCTGCTCAGCTTGCCCAAGAGTGGTGCTGGCATGGCAGGCAGGGCTAAGGAATTGAACCCTGGTCCCTGCGGTTCCCTAAGCAAGCGTTTAGTCCACTGAGCTATACCACCAGCCCTAAGGGCTACAATTATAGGCATGCACCACTACACCTGGCTCAGCATAATGCCTCTTTTTATTTTTGTTACTAGGGATGAGACCCAGGGTCTTCACACTGAGCTACATCCCCAGCCTTCTCACTTTCTGGTTTTTTTTTTGGATAGGGTCTCATTATGTAAATTCACAGTGATCCCTCCTGCCAAAGTGCTGGCATCATAGACGTGGGCCATGAAGTCCAGCTCCCTCTTCACTTTTTATTTTGAGAAAGAATCTTGCTAAGTCACTTATCTGGCTAAGCTGGGCTGAAACTTTTGGTTGTCTTGCCTCAGCCTCCCAGAGTACTGGATTATAGGCAGGCACCACTACACCCAACTAAATGCTTTTGTTCTTAAAGCTCTGGGCCTCTACTCACCTGGAAGAGAAGGCTTAAAGGGAGGATTCAGGTATTGGGGTTCCCTCCCTCCAGCCCTGAGACTTCCCTAGCCAGTCACTCACCTTTCGTGTGCGTCTTCACCCAGTCATTGATGATGAACCTGGCCCTCTGCACTTCCGTGAAGTCCACCTGCTTGACCGTGGTCCTGAACAGCCGGAAGAAGTAGGGCATGAAGCCCTCAACCAGCTTCAGGTCTCTCTGGACGAAGATAGCGTCGGTGATGCTGACCTTATCCTTGTTCCACGGCCCCATGAGCTCCTTGTACACCTGCAGGTGACCGCGGGCCGTGCCCTTCCCTGTGCCGAGAGAGACAGACCCATGAGGCTCTCTTCGGACCTTCCCCTCTCCGCCTCTCCCTCCTTCCCTGCCAAGGCTCAGACCCTAGCCCTTTCTTTGGGTTAGATTCTTTTTCCTTGTTCTTAAGCTATTTGTCATATTTTGAGATGGCCCTTGGTAGGCAGTTCAGACCAGCCTCAAACTCGAATCGATCCTCCTGCCTCAGGCTTCTTGTAGCAGATGCTTTTCCCAGTTTGTTAGTTGCCCAGGTAATAGTTGCTGTTGCAGTTCCTATTACCTTTGTTTCTTAGAAACGGCTGGACACTGTGACATATATCATAAGAACCAACCCACAACTCACAAGCCGTTCTGCCTCTGTACTTCCCGCGTGCTTATCCTATATAAGCCCTAAACCACCAGAGATCAGGGTCAGCGTCTGATATTTTGGGAATGATCCTGGTCAGTGCCCATTGACATAAAATAAATCTGCCTCCAAATCCAGGGTGACGTTCCAGTGTTTCTGTTTCTGGTTACATTCTTTTAAAAAAACTTTGCTTATTTATGTTATGGCCAGCTTAGTCTTCCCTGGGAGTGGGGCTGGCACAGCATGTGGTGCCAGAGATTGAACGTTGGTCCCTGTGGTTGCCTAAGGAGGCGCTTTAGACCACTGAGCTATCTTGCTGGCCCCTGAATTTTTTCTTTTCTTTTCTTTTTTTTTTTTTTTTTTTTTTTTGTAGTATATTTAGTACAGGGTCTACAGGGTCTCACTATGTAGATTGGATTTGTAGTGAACCTTCCTGTTTTCAGCCTCCCAAGCAATGGGATTACAAGCATGCGCCACCACACCCAGTCTCAGTCACTGTCTCAGCGTGCCCCGGGGGCAGGGCCAACACAACACACTGGGGATCAAACCCTGGTTCCTGCCCCTGCCTAAGCAGGTGCTTTAGTTCACTGAGCTATCTGGCTGGCCCTCTAGTTGCATCTTGAGTGCTAGGATTACAGGTGTGCACCACCATGCCCAGTTTATTCTTAAATTTCAAACCCTAAACTTCTGCTAATGGCTGTGCTGAACACTTCACATAGATAGTACCATTTAGTACTCAGTTCTATATTGTGGGCATTTTTATTGTATCCATGTTGCAGATGAAGTAATTGAGGTTTATAAGTTATATTGTATAGGTACAAATTTCTCTGTGATACATGTACTCATTACATATATATTATATATCATATATGCAATGTACCAATAAAATCTACTGGCCTGTATGCCTGGTGGTAGGCGAAGACAGCCTGTCCCTGAGCTGCAGCTGTGTGAGTGTCCATTTGCTTAAGCTGGATCCACTCTTCCCCAGCTGCTGACTAGTTCAGTGCCTGCTCTGTGGTCACCACCAGACTCCCAGCCTCCCTCTCTTCCCTGATCCTCACCATCAATATTCAGTCCCATTGCTGTTTCAATCTGCTGCCGGGTTTCTCCACTCGTTGTCGCCTGCAGCATGGCCAGCACCGAGGCTACCCCGAAGGGCGAGAAGACCAGGTTGCTGTCCTTAGAGGTCTGCACTACCTGCCGGAACACCTTCACTCCAAAGTCTGTGGCCAGCTGGGCCACCTGGGACTCAGGAAGGTACAAGGTGGACCCTTCCTCAAAGATGAGGGCCAGGCCCAGGATGAGGCAGGTGAGCGCTGGAGACACGTGCATCCTGGGATAAATGGAAGAGGATCTAGTGAGGGAAATTTCCAGAAGATAGCTGAGTAGGAGACGGTGCTCCCTGAGCAGGGCGAGTGTAGATTCCAAGTGATTGCGACAGCCAGGGTGCTGAGCCCTTCCCATCCTACGCCCAGCGCATGCTATCCCCAGTCTGCCCCAGGGAGACAACAGTGGCACATTTTTCCCCATAGGAATTGTGTAAGGACACCCAGGTTCCTCTCCCCTCCCCTGCAGGGGACTGAAAGGCTATGCCGTAATGCATGGTGCTTTGGGGTTCACTCATTGTACATCCCCAGCAACTGTGTCATTCAAGTGAGCAGCTGAAGCCCCCCAACCTGAGGTGGGGGAGTACGGGGCATCTTGCTGGAAAGGGAACTGCCAGAGCCAAGGTCTTGTTCTGATAGCGGGGCAGTCGTGGAGCCTGACCACCCTCCTTGGCTCCAGTGTGGTCCCTGCGATTACAGACCAAGACTCTGGGGTTCCAGGGAAGAAAACACAGAGAAAGCAGGGATCTGGATGGAGGAAACTCTAGGAAGAGAAGTTCTTCACTGCAAGCCCCAGAAAGAGAGGAGTTTGCTCATCTTACCTGATGTCCTGAAAGGTGCCTGTACCCGGCCACTGGTGGTTTGTCCTGCTTGGCAGCAGCTGAGCTATAACTCTGGGCTGCTGGCGGAGGGGGTGTGACTCTCCTAGACAGCAACGCTTTGCTTCGGGTCCTGGAGCCAGGCACAGCTGTGTCCCTCCTGGGCCGTGGCCTCCTTTTATACTAAATGTGAGCAGGAAACAGATGAACTCATGCTTGGCCCCTCCCACTTTCTGGGTCTGGAAGCCCAGCTGGCTCAGGGCAACTCCCTCTCCAGGACTTGCCGGGGCGCGTGTGCTTGTGCCTCTGTGCGAGTGTGCATGTTCGAGGGCTCGGGAACAATTGAGCAAACCTTGGCTGCCTTGGCCTAGTGGCCTCCCTTGACTTGACCACCCCTTGCCTATGCCCCATCCTGCGAACGTGGTTTCTGGTGGCCCACAGTGCCTGGTGTTTGGAGTTGCCTTCCCCAGGGCTCAGCTGGAGGGAAAACAGTTCATGTTTTCCTCTCTTATCTCCTAAAAGAGGTAACTGGAGTTATCAAAAATGCTATCGATCTGGCAGATTTTTTCCCCCAGTGCTGTTGTCCTATACCCCAGGCAACCTGAAAAATATTACCCTCCCTCCTCTAGGTCTTAGCCTGGTGGCCAGAGGAACATGCAGTGTGTCCTGTGACTGTCTGGCCTCTGACTGTCTTGAACTTCATGCCCGCCTTGTGCCCGCCGTGCTCCGATGATGCATGGCTGACTCCCCACGTGCCCAGACTCCCTTGGTGCGCCCAGGGGCTCACCTCGTGTCAACAGCCCTGTCTGGCTGCCTGGAGTTTGAGGTGTACTGGGTGCTGTGTGGACGGCTGCAAGGGACCAGGGTTGCCAAGGTAAACGCAGTGTGAGGAGTTAGGAGCGAAGCGGCTGAATTTTATTCTAGCTGTGTGCGGTGGCTGGGGAGGCTTCTGCCTGTTCTCCTGGCACAGGTGCTGGTGGCTGGGTCATGGGAGGAGGGCTGGGAAAAGTAGTGTCAATGCGTGATGGGACTTTGGGGTGCGCTTTAGGGCTTTGGGGTTAGGGGAGGAATAGTGACTAATGAGTTCTTGTAAGGGTAGATATTCAGGGTTTTGCAGGGTCAGGCGCACTGGCCACAGGGCCTGGATGGAAGGATGAAGATGGAGGGAAGTCTGGGGGTGTCAAAGGGGCTCTGGAGGGGTGAAGATGGTACCCTTGTCCTGGGGGTTCTTACACAGTTATGCTTTGTGTAGGTGATAGGATTCTATGGTGGGCAGTTTCCATAGAAACAGCTAACACAGTCATAGAAAGCTTAAGTGGGTGGGTGGTAGTGTCGGGATATTTGTTTTAGAGTTTTCAGTAAATAGTTACCAAGGGCAACCATCGAGCCATTGAGCAGCTTTCCCATCGGTGGGGGTGTCAGGAAAGTGGAGAAACCTCAGTTGGAAAGTCAGGATCACAGATGCATTGGAGAGAGACGGTCCTGCGGGCCAGCTTTTGTTTACATCTTCTTCCTTGTTCTCAGCTGTGTTTAGAAGCTGACAGGGCAGTTTGTGTCAAGGAACAGGCCTCTGCCCTGATCTCTCTGAGACAGAAGACACAAGTGGGAGCCTCCAGAAGTGTCCTGTGTGCCTTGACCTCTGTTTTCAGGGCTCAGAGGAACATCTTGGAGTCTAGGCTGGGAGTGCTAAGACCCAGGGACTCAGAGGAGTCATGGGTGCAGTGGGTACAGTAGCACCTGGAAGCGGGCCCTCCAGGTACCAGCTCTGGGGGGGTCTCTCGGGCCACAGTAACTGTCCCTCCTCCTCTCCTCTGTCTCTCATCCCTATATCTGTCCTGGCCACCACCATAGAGGTCCCTACTGTTTCCTGTGGATGACTGAGGGCTGGCCAGTCAGGGACCAAATCATAGACCCCATGCCTTGTGCCGTGCCAAGAAGTTAACCCGATCTGGGGCACATGTCCAGGGGAGCAGCTCTGACTCCTCTTTGGGGGTAGGGAGTGTGTTTTCCTCTAGAAAGAAAAAGGGCTAACTTACAAAGGAGGTTTTCCCAAACTGGTGGGGGGGACAAGTGGGCAGCTGGCAGATGGTTACTAGGGACAGAGGCAAAACCCAGCCAAAAGTAGTCCTATTCAGGGCCTGATTTTTCCTTTAACTCTGGTGAGTTGCTACCAAGTGGTCTAGAAGCTGCTCCTGTTCACACCTCGTCCACCCTTGCAGATGGAGACGTGCAGGGTGTCACATACACGGTGCAGCTTCCTGCGGGCTTCTGGGGCTCATTGCCCCAGAGATTCTCCCTGCAACACCCTTCTCAGAATCTAGCCTGACTCATGGGGTCGTCACTTTCCCTTTTCCCCCTGCACCCCAAGCAGCTTTGACATAATCCCCTCTATCAAGCTTTGGCTGTGGTAAAGGATCAGATGGACAGTGAGAGAAAAGTCCCCGATGTCAAAATAACTGGATCTCTGATTTCCGGAAGGGCAGAGATAAGAGAATGAGTTTCACACCGGATTTCTGGGGGAGTTCCAGCTCCAGCTAGCTCGGAAAGCTGTCTCCATCTGCCACCTCCACAGGTGGTGCGTGACTGGGCCAGACATGCATTTTCCATGAGTGTCCCTCTCCCCGTCCCTCACTCTCCTGTAGGCACGGCCCCCAGGGGCCATTGTCCTCTGACACCCCAACACTTGGTCACCATCTGCCCTCTTGCCCTTTGCCTGCTCTTTGCTCTTTCTCTTTGCTTCTCTCTTGCTTTCACCCAGCAGCTGCCAACTCACTGCTGTCTTCTTCTTCACTTTCCCTGTGTCCCTCAGGGGCTTCCTCTCCCTGGCCTCCCTTTTTTTCCCTTGGGTCTCCTCTTCTCCCCTGCAAGAGGTCTCTCCCTGCTCCTCCACTCCCTCTGTTCCGCTCTCTGACTCAATCCCCTGTTCCCTCTCCTCAGCTTTCCAAAATCCCTTTTACAGGCAAAGGCAGTGCTCCCAGAGCTTTTCCTGTGGGAAGAGAGCCCCGTCCCATCAGTTACACAGGCTCCCTGGAATGTCGGCCCGGCCCTTGGCCCTTCGATGCTCAGATGCAAGCTGGCTGGGTGATTTTGCTGGGAGAACTGGGGGTGGAAGAAGGCAAAGTCCCGCTAACTCACAGGGCTATTTCTGGCCTGGTGTCACTCCAAACAACAAAGGCCCAAAATAGCCTGTGTTTGGCCAGCAGCTCTGCCCTCTTCAGGAGCAAGTGGGGGTGAGCAGCTCGTGTGTCTGCCTCTGCTCCTGGGGCCTCTGCTCCTCAGTCCTGGCCTGGACATGTCAGCTGTCTCCTCCTCTGTCTCCCTAGCGCCTCATCCCTCTACCTCTTCTCTCCTCAAACCTGCACTGCTCCCCACAACAGCCTGTGCGCTTCAAGTTTATATATTCTACTTTCAGCCCAAGGAGGCCAGTGAGAGTCCTTTAACCCACTCCAGAAGATCAGAGAGGCTGAGGGACAAGCTTATGTCTCCACAGTAACAGAACCACAATGGGAGAATGGCAGTCATGGGTCATTCAGCCCGGCCTCCAGGCAGGAACCTGATGATGCCGATGTGTGCTGCTTTGCTTGTTGCTTTCTTCTTTTAAAGTTTTGTTGTTAGTATATTTGCAGTCCCTAATAGATACATTCACCACGGGATGCTGGTATATATACACACACACACACACACACACGGAGCCTGTAATCCCAGCACTCGGGAGGCTGAGGCAGGAGGATAAGCTACAAGGTGAAAATGTCTCAACAAAACAAAACAAAGAAGCAAACAAAAACCCCTATCCATATGACCACTTGATCCTTTTTACTTCTGCTTCCCTTTTCCTCCTTTGTATCTCCAGGCTAGACTGACTCTAAATCCTCCTCCTGCCTCAGCCTCCAACTTTTTTTTTTTTTTAAGGCAGGGTCTTGCCAGGCAAATGTTCTACTACATCTCTGGGGCTTTTTGGGGGGTGGGAAGTACTAGGCATTGAAGCCAGGATCCAGGGATGCTCTCCTACTGAGCTACGTCTCCAGTCCTTTATACATTTTTGAGGAATGCTAAGTTCCTCAGACTGGCCTTAATGTCACTTTTCTATCTTAGCCTCCCGAGCAACTGGGATTACAGGTGCGTGGCGCCTGGCCAACATCTCAGTTCACTTGCCCTCTTCCACTGTGGACTGAACCCAGGGCGTGGAGCTGCATCCCAGCTTTCTAAACACTTTATTATTTAGAGGCAGGCTCTCCTGAATCACTAAACTGCTCGTGCTGTGTTCTTCCTGCCTGAGTGTCCCAGAGACCTAAAGCTACTGGCCCGAGCCAGCACACCCCACTATTTCCTATCTTCTTTTGATTCCCTGTGTTACCCTACGTCACTTTAGCTACTTTAACACATTGGTACTTCCCCTTATTCTATAGATAAAAGACTTCCACGTGATATAAGGGAAATAGTATAACTCCCAACCTGCTGATGTCCCATGTGCCAAGGTCATGTTCCCCAAAATCAAAGAATGAATTCTGAGGAACAGCAGAGGTTGAGAGTAGGAAGTTTAAAAACAAACAAACAAAAAAGAGTAAAAAGTTTAATTGAGAGAGCGACAGCTCCTGCCTGAGAGAGATAGGAAGGGATCCAGAAAGTGGGTTGCCATGGACTGTACTGAGGAGGATTCATAGAACAAAGTCACCAGGTGGATACAACTCAGAAAAAACTACGATCAACTCATAAGATTATGGGTATAGATGCTAAGGGGATATGGATTGTATTCCAAGCAGGTCACGTAGCCAGAGTGTAGAAAAGAGCAGGGACCTTTTTTTTGGAAGAGATGAGTCACGAGGCCCTGGTCACCCACCTAGGTGGCTGGTGCCTATTGGGAATATTGATACTTATTATTTATCCCTCAGGGAGGTATGTGGATGTAGTCATGCTGTCTTTATCTTGAGGCCTAGTCTTCGAAGAATGTGCCTCCAGCCATAGTTGTGCCGTGTCATCTTCTGCACTGGCTTCTTTGTGGGCCTGGCTCTCTGACTGCTTAGACTATTTCTACCTAACTTAGGTGTCTATAACAGCACAGTCATTTCTGTACTTAAATTTGCTGTGGTCACCAGCGTGGCTTCTGTCCTTTCATTTTTGGGGGCCATCTAGGGCTCATCATGTCAGTGTCCAGTGACTACAGATGACCCTCATGGACTCAAAGCAAGAACAAAGCTCCCAGGAGCCTGCGTGGATACTGAGAGGAAGCCTGGCAGATGGGGACCTGAAGACTGGCTCTGTGTGATGTCTGGGGTGAATGTGACCACCAAGCTTGATCATGTCAGCCAGGGGGTGACCCAACCTACACTTCTGGCTGGATTCTGTCCCCCTGTCTATTTCTCAGAGTCCAAGCATCTGGATTGTCCGGCTCTGATTCACTTTCCTTCATCATGACCATAGCTAGTTCCGCATTCTCTACATTCCTAAGTCTCCTTTAGTGTTCTCTTTGGACACACATACTGTTCTTAGTTTACCCAGGCTGCTGTAGGAATCTTGGCTTCCCCAGTGTGGCCAAGTGGTCCATGACAATCAATGCCTGGTGGTGTGATGCAGAGAAATAAAAATTCCTCCTTCTCCTGAAATGACATCTTGGAGATAAAAGATTAACATGAGTAAAATAATGACGTGAAGCTGGGCATGGAGGTGTCTGCCTAAAATCCCAGCACTGGGGAGGCTGAGCCGGGAGGATCACCTCAAGTTTAAGGCTAGCTTTAAACTTGGGCTGCATAGTGAGTTCAAGGCCAGTAAGAACTACATAGCAAGATCCTGTCTCAGAAAACCACTTTAAAAAAAAAAAAAAAGAAAAAAGAAAGAAAGAAAAAATTAAAATAGTTATTAAAGAAAAGCATAAGACTCCTGTGTGCTGAATCAAAGGCCTGAGCTATCAGAGTGGAGCTATGCGAACTGTGGAATGTGGAGAGAAGGCTTCCTTGTGTTGGGTGGAGAAGTAGGGGTGCTTGTATGGAAAAGAGGGGCTGGGAGTCACAGGGCACTGTAGGGAAAGGGCAGAGCATACCCCTTTTCTGTCCATGTCCCATTTCCAGGGAGCAATCTTTTTTTTTTAAGAATTTTTTATTTTATTTATTTCTTGTTTCAAAACCTTTATTTGTTTATTCACTCAATTTTAAGGTCAGCCCAGCCCACCCCGAGGGCAGGGCTGGCGCAGCATATGGTGCCAGGGTTCAAACCATGGTCCCTGAAGCCTCCCAAGCTTTCCCAAGCAGGCGCTTTAGACCACTGAGCCATCCCGCCGGGCCCCTCCAGGGAGCAATCTTTCCCCTTGTCACCTTGCTCCTGGTAGACGTTCTTGCTGTCCTCTGGTATAGCTATGGACTCACCTCTTCTACAGAGCTGGGCAGATACCCACAGAGACCCTGGCCAGGGCCAGGAGATTCGTGGGTAGCAGAGGTTCCAGGGACAAAGCAGCCAGTGACATACCATGGGTGGAATTTGCCACAGTGGGAGGCTCTGGGGGTACCCCGACTCACCAACCATTCCTTTCTCTTTGGCTTCCCTACCATTTGGGAGCAGGACTCTCGAATGTCTCTTCATCTGAGCCACCTTGGCCCCCCTCAGCTGTCCCCCAGTAGTATAACTTGCCAGGCTCTGCCCACACTGGGTCTCCCCAAAGCCTCTGTGTGGGTGACCAGGTGCTAGGTGGGACAGGAGGGGACTGGGGGCCCCCAGCTGGGCCTGTAGTGACTGTGTTTCCTCCTCAACATGACACAGAGTGGCTTCCTGGGATGTTTCCTGGCATGGGCTACTAGACCTTTTGGGGTGTCCAGGGCCAGTCCTGTCTTTGTCTTAAAATCCTAACTCATGCATTGCTGTCCAAGCAGTGTTTTGTGCACTGGTGAAGGCTGGCAGCCACATGGAAAGGCTTTCCCGCCACCACCCACGCCTGGCTTCTCCTCCTACATCTCTGCCCCTGCCGTGTCCCGATGTCCATCACTCTCACAGTCCCCATGCTGCTGCCTGGCCTGAGCTCAGGCAACCCTCTCTGAGCGGGACAGGCAGCACCAGAAGAGCCAGGATGGCCTCCCACCGCTGTGTACTCGGAGCAACCTGCTTTTGGGGCTGGATTCTGGACTGGGGACCTGCCCCTTGTCATTGTCATTACTAATTGTGCTGGTGCCTGTCTGAGACAGCTTTGGTGTCTTCCCACAGGCATCAAGGGTCTAGCATAAGCAGGAGACCCCCTTTCCTCCTCCAAGTCTTAGTCCTCTCTTCTGTGGAGTGGGTGGCTTTGATTTCCTGGTCAGCAGTCATAGGGACTCCACGCAGCGCCATAGAAAGTGGCCAGTAGATTCACAGAGGCTTTATATATATATATATATATATATATATATATATATATATATATATATATATTTTTTTTTTTTTTTTTTTCTTGTTTCAGAACCTTTGTTTGTTTATTCACTCATTTTTATGGCCGGCTCAGCCTGCCCTGAGGGCAGGGCTGGCACAGCATGTAGTGCTGGGGATCAAACCTCGGTCCCTGAAGCCGCCCAAGCTTTCCTAAGCAGGCGCTTTAGACCACTGAGCCATCCCGCCGGGCCCCCCACAGAGGCTTTAAAATTGTCTTCCTAGGGATGGCCAAACAGCTCAGCAGATGAAAGCTCCTGCTTCCGGAGGCCAGGGTTTGATCCTGGTCCTGCTGTGCCAGCCCCACCCCCAGGGCAGGCTGAGACTGCAATGCAGATTGGGCCTGGTGGCACATGCCTGTAATCCTGGCTCTTGGGAGGCTATAAACAGGCAGATCACTACAAGTCCCATCTAGTAATGAGACCCTGAATATGCTGTAGACCCTTCCCTAAAATTAAAAATAAATAAGTAAATAAGTAAGTAAGTAAGTAAATAAATAAATAAATAAAATTGTCTTCATTTTTAAAAAACATAGGCATGATGATGCATGCCTGTAATCCCAGCAGGAGAATCATCAGTCTGAGAGCTGGGATACCTTAGCAACTTCATGACACCTTGTCTCAAAATAAAAAATAAAAAAGGACTAGGAAGGTAGCTCAGTGTGAAGACCCTGGGTTCACTCTTCAGTTCTAGGAAAAAAAAAAAAAAAAGTGTATTTTTTTAAGTCCCTTGTTTTCTCATAAGTAGAGACTGGGGCTCACTTGCTAGAGGGGAGACAGCTTAGCTGACCAGGTCCTCAGGACCCCAGGGGCTGAAAGAGCAAGACTGCCAGTGACGCTGGCCCAGGCTCCCCACACGGGAGGAGCCCGCAAGGAGCCCCACTACTGCGGATCTTGGATCCAAAGCAAAGCCCCCCCACTGCAGGCCCTCCCTGGTGCCCCCAGACACCCCGTCCTCTGAGGCCCCTTCTGGGGGCTCTGCTGTGCCCTGCCTGTGTCAGGAACAGTGAACAGCACGGTGTGAGTAAGGCTGATGAGGGCAGGGCGAGTAACTGTTATTCACAGGAAGATATCAACTCCTGTCTTGCCTTCTGGGAGGTTCTGGGGGAGGGGACAAAGGGAGCTGAGGTGGTACGTAGGAGGCAGTTCAGATGCAACAGAGGCTGCTCTGCTCCAGCCTGGAAGAACATTAAACACCTCAGGAGCTGGGCGTGGTGGCGCACGCCTGTAATCCCAGCACTTGGGAGGCTGAGGCAGAAGGATTGGTGCAAGTTCGAGACCAGCCTAGGCTACAAACGTGAGCTCAAGGCCAGCCTGAACTGCATAGCGAGACCCTGTCTCAAAAAGACACACACACACACACAAAAAAAAAAACACCTCAGGAGCAGGACAGGGTGGCAGATGGCTGTAATGCTGGCTCTTGGGAGGCAGAAGCAGGCGGGTTGTCAGGAGTTCAGGATTCAAAAATAAATAAATAAATAAATAAAATGTTTTTTAAAACACTCAAGGATTTTTAAAAGAATTTTTATTTATTTATTTATTATTATTATTATTATTATTTTTAATTGTTTCAGAACTTTTGTTTGTTTATTCACTCATTTTTATGGCCGGCTCAGCCCGCCCCGAGGGCAGGACTGGCGCAGCATGTGGTGCTTGGGATCAAACCACGGTCCCTGAAGCCACCCAAGGTTTCCCAAGCAGGCGCTTTAGACCACTGAGCCATCCCGCTGGGCCCCCACTCAAGGAATTTGACCTGCACTTTTGTTTGTTTGTTTGTTTCCAATGAACATGTGGGCAAGGTCGTCAGATAGCTTTGGATAGGACCAGAAGCCTGAGTTCTCTCCTTCCTCCTACACCTTGCAAAGCCCCCAGGAAGTGCCATAGGCAGGAGGTTGGCACAGCGACGGTCAGCCCTGTCCCCTGCCCCGTGATGACTTTGGAAGTTGGTCCCAATCTCAGCCTGCCTGCGCTCGCATCCTTCCTCTCGAGCTGGGAGGGTCTCACGACAAAGTGAAGGACAACTGAAAGAGTGAGGTCCAGGCGGTAGCTTGGGTCTCCGTCCATAGGGAACCTCCTTCCTGTCCACCCCAGCTGCCCACTGCAAAGTGTAGTGGACACCCGATGCCAGGGCACCACAGGCCTGCAGGGGGGACCCTGACAGTAGAACTTCAGCTTCCTTCCTCTGCTTAGTTTGTTGTTGTCCTCAGTGGCCAGACCTGTCTGCACAAGAGGAAACCAAGCTGTGAGCCACTCACACTGAGTCCTCAGAGCAGAAATTCCACCGGAAAGGAAACAATGCCCAGGACAGTCAGTGACCCTCCAGACGGAGGGGGCCAGGGCCTTTCTGTCCCATGAGCAAACAAACCCAGGCAGGGCAGATACCACTCACGGTCCCCCAGGCACGAGGGCTAGAATTCCAGTTGGAGGTCCTGATGGACACCTGTTTGGGCACCAGGGGAAGAAATGGACCCCACTGCCCTCTCCAAGCTTCAGAGGGCAGATGAGCTCCTGTGGGGAGGCCCAAGGTCAAGAGAATGATGGGGAGGCCAAGGGAATTGAAGAACAACTGGCCGAAAAAGCACCAGATGGCAGAAGACAGGACTGTCATGGCCTTTGGTAGCTCCAGGAAACCAAGCGAGACTGCTGAGAAGAGCTCTGGGTCTGGGGCAGGATTTTCAGGGAGCAGAGACTGCAGGCATCTCCACCATAGGCAGAGACCAGCCCAGGGCTGCCATCTGTGGTGCCAGAGGACATAGCTCCTTTCTCTTTCTGGGCACAGAGCCAGGGAGCTAGCAATGAGGCAAACCCCAACATTGGAGAAGGGGGAGGCTGCACTTGGAAGGGGCAGCAGGAACATTCCCAACAGGCCACGACGTCCCTAGGATCTCCACCCCTGCCTCCCCTTCCATGCTCAGTGAGACTGGAGGGAGAATTGATGCCACCAGCTGGCATGGTGGTGCACTCTGGGAGGCTGAGGCAGGAAGATCACAGGTTCAAGTCCACAGACATAATGAGGTAAGAGCCAGGACAGAAACACTTACTCTTCAAGAAATAGTAAAGGACACTGTGACATGCCCACTCCCTGGCCCTTCTCTGTAAGATGTAGCACCCCCACCCCCACCTCTTTCTCCAGAAACCCAGCCTCAGGGCCTCTGGGTGTCCCCTTCCAGAGTGAGCAAGAAGACCTGGGCTCCCATATCTACCCTCAGGACAGGGGACTGAAATTCCACAGCAGCTACTTGTCTGGTTTGGAAGGCTGTAGCCTTAGTCAAATCCCACAGATACTAGAACAGCCGATAAAAAGAAAACAAACCCCAAACACCAGCAGCCTGAGCAGTTGATCCCAATCACATAGTCTGGAGCCTTCCTGGGGTATGTGTCATGTGTCCATAGGACTAGGAACTGCTGGAACAAGGCACAGAATATGCAAGACGGAGGCTGAGGCAGGGGCGTCACTGAGTTTGAGGCCGGGCAGGGCTAAAAAGTGAGCCCAAGGCCAGCCTAAGCTGCATAGTGAAACTGTGTCAACAAGACAGAAACAAACAAGCCAAAGCAAGAGTGAGTCGATGACAGCCAAGTTAGTTCCTCAGTTTGGCAAATCTTGGGAGAGGTGGCACAAAGAAGAACAGTGACATATGCCCGGGGGTCCTGGGACAGGCACAGAGGGCATAACTGAGGCCTCAAGACACAGAATGGGGCTGGGGGATCCAGAACCAGCCCCTGGCATCAGCTGCATGACCTTATCAAGCAAGCTGCAAGAT
>PVJA010003119.1:75110-98741 GCA_004027025.1 Myocastor coypus
ACCGATCCTCCTGCCTCAGCCTCCCAAGTGCTGGGATTACAGGCATGCGCCACCACGCCCAGCTCAAAGAGAGTCTTTATTTAAATTGGTTCTGCAAATATTTTGCCGCTTTCCTCTGCCCTGTGGCGGGATACTTCGCCCCCCCCCCAAGAGAGCTTTATAAAGGTAGATAAGATGCCTCCAGGTGAGTCTATGTGGGGTGCCCCTCAGTGACCCATGAGATGTGGAAGCCAGCCAGAGGGTTTCTGGGGCATGGGGCAGGGAGGGACAAGTGGGGGCTCTGACCCATGGTGGGAAGAGGGGACAGAGGGCTTCTCAGCTGGAAGACACAGAACCCCAGTTGGAGGATCCGCTTATGTGTGCAGGGGTCCCCCTACTCCTGGTCACCACCTGCTCACCAGGTCCTGCTCTCTTAGTCATCCCTATCCAGGTGTTCCCTTCCCTGCAGCTCTAGGGTGCCAATGAGGCTCCTGTTATTCATAGCCTGAGCAGCAGCTGGCTCCCTTGGGTGCCTCCCGGGGAGCAGCCCAGCCTGCCAGCTCACTGACCCTGCAGTGGCATTGGACCCAGACAGCCCCAACATGTGCCAGAGCCTGCAGAAGCCCTGAACCTCAGGCTGCCTCAGGAAGAAGAAGGGCAGAACTTCCTGCTTCCTTGGCGTGCAGCTCCTTGCAAAGGAACAACCATGGAGTTCCAGCGAGATCAACAGAGGGGCTGTGAGGTACAGGAACTTGGGGTCCTCCTCATTCTGGGCTCTCCTTCAGATAAGCACTCATAGAAGCCATTCCTGGAACTGGTCTCAAGGGCCCTTTGTCACCACGCCTTCATCCTGTCAGGAAATTCTGTGTTGCTCTTGACTGGCTTTGGTAGATCACTTGCCAGGGACAGCTGGTGGAGGCAGGAGACAGGGACTACATCCACACGGAAAGCCCCTGTCCCGGGAAACTCCTAGCTATTATTTCTGAAAATGCTAGAGGCCTACAGGTGATGGGTCATGTTGTGTCTGGGATGCTGGCTCATTCCCAGGCTGATTCAGGCCCAAGGTCAGTGCCCTTGCAGCAAGGGGGTCCCCTCCCTGATACCGCTGTCCTGCTCAGCGCACAGCAGTTCTAACGGTCAGGTGGATGAGAGGGGGCGCATAGGTGCACATGCGCAGTGGGTGTCTGCTGTGATTATATTAGTTGTCTGGCCTCCCCCAAACTTCCTGAGTCTCTTGACAAACTCAGGGCATTCGGTAGGGCAGATCTCCAGGTCACTGTGGGAGGATGTAGGAAGCCGTGAAAGCATGCTTGATGGGAAGGTTAGGGACACGTCTCACTTCGCCACATCTGTTCCTCCACGCCCTCCATCATCTGATTTCTGTCTTTCATCCCTCTCTTGTTTGTTGGGCAGCTTCATTTGGCACCAGCTTCCTCTTCCCACTTCTACCTCTGGGGGTAGTCTCAGCTGCCTCCCCTCCATACATGCAGCCCTGGAATGCCTCACCTCCTGTTTTGCTGTGGAAGCCTGCCATCCAGGGAGCCTCCCCAGCGTGGCCATGTATGGCGCTGCCTTTTCCTCTGATGGCAGGGCATGTGTTTCCAGTACCAGATTGCTAGCCACTGAGTGGGAAGGGTCTCTGTTTTCCTCAGAGGCCCATCCATGCTGTGCCTTACTGACACTGTGCCCTGTGGGTGGTGTTGCTTGGGCCAGGGACACATCCACTGGAAGTAGATGCTCCCTTTGAGAATTCATTGAGGAAGAAACCGAGCTTAAGTAAGGACAACTGTCCTCTGTGGAAATTAACTAGGAGACTGTCTGTCTAGGGGTGTCCTCAATCCAATTAAGGAGACTGGTGAAACCTCAGAGTGACAGACATGGTAGTGACTGCACCAGGGAGCATGGACAGCACTGTCCTCTGTCTGAGGAAAAATGCCAAGGCAGGAAGTGAATTCTGTGCCCCACTAGACAAGGACAGCCAGAGACCAATTTCTGTGGTCTCTAGACCATGATTTTCTTCCCAGAAACACCAGTGACCAGGCTACAGGGTAGACATGTACATGTCACAGACCCTCCTTTGATGTCACCCAGTGTATTGGCTGTAGGGATGCCACACTGAGGCTGTAACCATAACATCTGAGGAAGCTGAGGCAGGAGGATTAAGAGTATGAGCTCAGACTGGGCAATTTAGCTTAGTGAGAGCTTGCCTTAAAAATAAATAAAAATGTTTAAAATTAAAAAGGCTAAGCTGGGCGTGGTGGCCCATGCCTGTAATCCCAGCACTCGGGAGGCTGAGGTAGGAGGATCGGTGCGAGTTCGAGACCAGCCTGGGCTACAAAAGTGAGCTCAAGGCCAGCCTGAACTGCATAGTGAGACCCTGTCTCAAAAAGAAAAAAAAAAATTAAAAAGGCTAAGAATATAATACAGTATGAAAGGCCTGGAGTAGATCCTCAATGCCATAAAAAAAAAAAAAAAAAATCACCTCTAGCCATGCCCTCGTCCTGACTCCAGTAACTCAGTAACCCTTGTGAGGGCTCAGGAGAGATGTGCCCATCTGGGCCACTGAGGACAGTGACACGCAGGCGCTGTGGCTCTGTACCTCGCCTCTTGTATTTCCAGTTGATGGCTGCAGGTGCTGATTGGTCTGCAGGGTGCACACAGCAGCTGAGGGCCATTTGCTGGACTGTGATGATGTCACTGTAATCAAGCCACTTCCTCTGGGGGATCAGGCACCGTCCCCAGCTGGCCATGACCTCCCCAACATTTTCTTCTTACTATTTGCTTTGGTCACATGGAGCCAAGGCCCAATGGATACTTTCTGCAAGGTGCAAGGATAGATCTGCGCGTAGAGAGAAAGAGAAATAGTCCAGCCTGTGTGTTCTGTCTCTAGGAGGTGGGAGGAGAAGGCACAGGGCCCCAAGGCCCAAGAGATTAGGTGGGTAAGTGTGGCTGGACTGCCACCCTTGTGCCAGCGCTGACCCCTGGCTTCCATTCAGTCCCAGGGACTGGTTGTAACTCAAGTTAACAGTTGACGGCCTCCATACAGCCTTCAAAATTTGCTGTATAGAGGCAGGTCTCAGCATCCTAAGAGAGACATGGGCCCGGCATTTCTCAGTTAACCCCACACAGGAAAACATATTGTAATATAATGTTCTTATTGTGATGTTCCTTCTAGGATTTGTCTCAAGGGTTAAATCTATATCTGAGACCACCTGGAAGAACAAGAAGATGGCATCAGAGTCATAATCAAGGCTTTGGTCATGTGTTAAAATGACCTGTAACCATAGCATTTGGGTTCTGGTCAGAACCCAAGTTGTTTGTATATCAGGCTGGTAATTCAAGGATCCCACTGCTTTGTTCCTAATCACTTTTGTTTATCCCCAGACCACCATAGTACAGTACATTTTACAACATGGTACAGTTCATTTTACACACAGAGACCAGAGGCTCTGAGAGGGCAAGTGACCCTCACAGAGGTCACTCAGCTGGGGGAGGGGGCTGGGATTTAATACAGCTGTCCTTGCCCTGATCTACTTCCTTGTGGAGGGAGGGAGCATGTGGGTGTTGCTTGTGTTTTGGGACAGCAGCTTCTGGAGGGAGGGCTGGCCAGGCATGAAGGTGCCCAGCGTTGGCCCTTGGTGGCCAGACTTGGCAGCTGTGGCCCTGAGCTGAGGTTTAAGTGGTGGTAGGAAATGAACTCTGGGGAATTTCCAGTGTTGATACTTTGAGATCTGGCCGGGCGCCCTGATGGGGAACACCCTCACAGACCTGGGAGATCCACCATGTCTCACCCAACACTGAGAGATGCCCACTCCTAGCCACAGGCAGGAGCTGGCCTGAGGCCCCCCAGGGCTTTCCTCCCCCAGCACCTGGACGCTGGTTCTCCCTTGGCTGGAGCTTCTCTGAAGAGGGCCATGTGAATCCTTGACTTTCCATCCGTCCCTCACACAAGAGTTGGGCAGAGGCCAAAGCCCACCATGGGCAACATGGTCCAGAACTTCACCTGCAAAGAGCAAGCCATGCCCAGGGGATTTGTTCCAGTCAGAGTCCCTCTCTACCTCCCACTCAACCACTTCCAAGTGACTCCAGCCCCAACCCCCACCCCTAAATGCATATCTCTTTCCAGAAGGCCACCATCTCTGCTGCAAAGACTTTCTTCTTGGCAGAATATTGACAGAGGTAGGCAGACTGCAATGGTTAGAGTATGTCTACTGAATGTCATGTGCTGGGAACCAAATCTCTAAACTCATCTATTTGGGAGGGGATTTAGGATAGATGAGGTCACAAGGTTGAGGGCGCCACGATAGGACAGAGAGCTTTGAAGAAGAGAAAGAGAGACCGAGCTGACCCACGCTGCTTTGTCTCAGCACATGGCGCCCTGCGCACTGTGGTACACCAAAAAGGACCCCACCTGGTGCTGGCCCTATGCGATCCTGGCAGTCTGGAAAGCTGAGGCAGAAGGATCTCATTTCAAACTCAACCTGGGCAATTTAGTGAGACTCTTTCTCAAAATCAACAAAACAAAACAAACACAAATTGGGGATGTAAGTTGGGCGTGGTGGTGCACACCTGTAATCCCAGCACTCGGGAGGCTGAGGCAGGAGGATCGGTGAGAGTTTGAGACCAACCTTGGCTACAAAACTGAGCTCAAGGCCAGCCTCAACTGTACAGCGAGACCCTGTCTCAAAAAGACAAAAAAAAAAAAAAAAAGAAAAACAAATTGGGGATGTAGCTCTGTGCAAAGACTGCGCTGCAAAAAAGAAAAGAAAAATATAAAAACAGACCAATACTGGGCAGAGAGCAGCGGTTCTCGACCTGTGGGTCACGACCCTGGCAGGGGTCAAATGACCAAAACACGGGGGTTGCCTAAAGCCATCAGAAAATGTTATTTATTTGGAATTGTTGTTACATTTAAACCCATGCTATGCCATGGTGAAATGTTTTTTTTTTTTGTGGGACCAGGGTTCGAACTCACGACCTTGCACTTGCCCATCAGGCACTTGTGCCTCGGAGCTATCTCCCCAGCCCCCTGAAATGTTATTTATTGGAATTAGTAATAAATATTTCTCAACATATAATTAAATATTGTTTTTGTGATGAATCACTATGTTTAAATTATGTTTGATTTGTAGCAATGAGAATACATAATGCATATCAGGTATTTACATCCTGAATCATAACTGTAGCAAAATTACCATTTTGAAATAGCCACCAAAATTATTTTTTGGTTTGGGGTCACTGCAACATGAGGAATTGTATTGCAGGGTCACAGCATTAGAAAGGTTGAGAACTATTGGCAGAAAGGGTAGTAGGTGACAGTAGAGGCCTGTGGCCTATACTCAAGCTAGGCCTGGGCTCCCAGGCTGGATCAGGACTGAGGCAGCTGCTTCTCTAGCTCTTGCTTTCTCTAATGCTAATCCCTGACTCACACTGTGAGGGAGGCTCCAGGCCAAAGCCTGAGAAGGGGGACCCCCTAGGTCACTTTTCTGCATGTTTATTGCTTGAGTAGAAGGAAGGTCCCCGCTACTGCAAACCTCCAGCACCCCACGATGCCACCTCCTCTCCAGACCAGCTCTGCAGGTGCCTGGCAGGGACAGCAGCCCCAGGAGCCTGGCTGCCCAACCAGCCGTGAACACAGGCGCCCTCTACCTCCTCCACCAGCTCCCTCGCTGCCCCAGCTTCCACTAACTCCTATTATCCTGCCATCAAGACAATCTTCCCAGCAGAGAAGAGTGCACCAGGGCAGAGAGATATTTTGAGAGGGCTCTGGGAAGAAAAATGGAGAAAACACAGTGCATCAGATGAAGGTTGAAGGTGGCTTCCCTGGAAGACCTCAAGGGCGGCACTCCCTGGGGCATGGCAGGCTCTGTGCTCTGCCCAGCTGCTGCACAGCTCCTGGTGACCTCTGTTACTGATCCCTCTAACCTCACATCCTCATCCCCAAGAAAGGCATGATAATAATCTACCTCCTGGTACCAGGCAGCCCTAGAAGGAGAATTCAGGAGTACACGCAGCAGGTGGAAAGTGCTCCTGAGTATCATTCATTCATTCATTCATTCATTCATTCAGTCAGTCAGTCAGCCAGCCAGTCAGTCAGTCAGTCAGTCAGTCAGTCATCTGTCCATTCATTCATTGTCTACCGTGGCTCAACCACAATTCTAAGGACTTAGGATCTGTGAACAAAACAAAGGCTTCCTGTTCTTCCTACCTGGGACAGACATGGCCGGGGTGGGGCGGGGGACAAGCCATAAACAAGCACCAGAGTAAATAACTGTACAGCCGAAGCTTCAAGGGCCATGGAATAAAGAAAGCACTTCCCCAGGATGAGGTTACTATCCCTTTCCCCAGACACTGGATGTGTCACTATTATTCATGCCTCCCTTCTAAGAGAAAAGACAAATCTTGGCCCCAGGGCCTCTCCCCAGCTGTAAGGTTGCCAGGTCCTCCCAGGTCAGGCCCCACTTGAAGGAAGGTGACTCGGCTTAGCATAAACACACTCATCTATGCTTCAAAGCAAGATTCGTGCAGAGGAGCTGCATCCAGTGTGCCTGCACGGGTGAATCAGAAGTCCTTGTCCCGAGGGCTCATGGGGGACGCTGCTTGTGAGCACCCGACCAGGGTCTCCAGGCCCTGGCAGGTAGAGGGCACAGCTTGTGTGAGCCCTTCCCATTGAGCAACCCAGCTCAGGCTTGGAGCCCCCAGCCCATCTGGAGTTGGTAGAGGAAGGGTCTTCTAGATTGCCAGACTGTCCCTCACCTACTGCAAGGAAAGAGGAAATAGACACTGCTCTTTCTGAATGTAATGAGATGTTTTCGAAATTACCCTTGAGCAAAATCAAACCTAAAGAGCCTCCTCCCTTAGCACCCCAACAGTGAGGAGGGATTCCTGCAACTATCTGTCCAACATGTGCCTGGCCTGAGACATGTCCCTGCTGTCCCTGCCGCACAGCTTTTGTCATCAAACCCTGCAAAGTGCATGCAGGAGAGTGGAGCCATGGGCTTCCACGGCCTCTCACTGAGGACACACAGTCATTCACCAAGGTCATGGGTAGCATAGGTAGCCTAGTGTCTCTGGGCCTATGACATTTGGCGGCGCACAGGAGGAGAGATGGGGCTGGCCACATGGCCAGGAGCATGAGGCCCATGTGAGCCTCACCACAGAGGGAGGTGCTCCGCCTCCACGCCGCCCTGGGGTTTGGAACTGGGAACAGCCTGTTCTCCCCACAGTCACGGCTCACAGGGGCCGCAGCGGTCTCTCCTGCCACCGGGCCCCCTCAGTGCTGAGTCACGCACTCCGGGGTTCATGGAGGCGCCAGGCCAGGGCTGGCTGAGTCATCAGATGATGAATTTCAGAATTTTTATGCCAATTGTCACCGCAGAGGCAGAGGCCCTGCTCCCTCGCCAACCACTCAAAGCATTCCCTCCCCAGTTATCATTCCCTCTCCATGGGGGCCTTGGCAGTGAGATCAAGCACAGGGAGGGGGCCCAGGGATGTTTAGGGGCTTCTTTCCAACCCCTGCATTCCAGAACTCTTCTAACAGGGACGATCTGCGCTGTGAGCACCTCAGATCCCCTTCTGCTCACTGTTGCTTTACAAACAGATGGGCTCAGGTGACCTGGCTGAGGTTTAGAGCTGCTCAGGAGAGCGGAGGACCTGGCGTCAAACTGGGA
The DNA here is from genome assembly GCA_004027025.1 of Myocastor coypus. Lineage (NCBI taxonomy): Eukaryota > Metazoa > Chordata > Mammalia > Rodentia > Myocastoridae > Myocastor > Myocastor coypus. The sequence goes on from PVJA010003119.1 coordinate 82,760, forward strand.
AGGGCAGCTTTGGGGCCGGACGAGCCCAAGACTGAGTCTGAGTCGTGGGCAAGCCCCATCAAGCCTGGGTGTCCTTATCTACCAGATAAATGTTCATGGTTCCTACTTTGCACAGGTCTCCTGCTGAGCAGGCATAAGCAGCAGACTCAGGGACTGCTGTTTGACTTCACGTGTGTGATGCCAAGAATGGGGAGAAGAGCTTTAAGTCCATCCTACTCAGAAACTCTCACAAGGGAGAAGAAAGAGGGCTCACCCAGGATTTCTCGCAGACTAGGTCAGGGCAGTGGTTCGGCCTGTTGGGCAGATGTTTCTAGAATCCTGATCTTCTTAACCCTCCAGGAAAGATCATCAATCAGCATGCTAAGAGCTAGAGAAGATGCTTGCTGAATTGCCCCACACCAGTGAACAGAGAGAGAACAACCTGATGAGCACGGCCACCCACAGCTGGACTCTCCTGCCCACTTCCGGCATGCCACACCCCTGAGCAGTCATACCCCGAGCTGTGCGCATGTGTGTAGCCCGCAGTATCTGGATCACCTGCTTGAAGCCCCGGGAAGGCTTAGCCCTGGAGACGCACATCTGCAGAGCGGACCCCCTCTCTACTGCCGGAGTGAGTGAGGGACCCCATGTGGTGACCGTGTCACACCTTACAGCTCTTGCAGCATCCGCCAGGAATGTGCGCAGCTTTCTTTCTGGGCTGGAACGTTCGAGGCTCCCCATACCCATGAACTCATCTGAGCCAAGGTCTAAATTTTTTCACTAGAACTTTATTAAAAGAAACAGAAAGAAAAAAAAAAAGATACAAAATGCATCACTGGAGGAATGATAGAACACACAGCGCAGAAACCTGATCCTTGGGCAGCTCCCAAGATGGACTGGGCTGGGCACTAAAGAGGCTCTGGTTTCCTCTTCAGCCCTCTTTCTCTCTCCAGGGCACTCAGCCAACCTTCTGGGGACAGTGCGGGCTGCCTTATGGCAGTTTCTTGCACCCACTTTCCTAGCATCTGTCAGCACACTCCCCCCACAACCCCCAAGACATCTACCCAGCACTTCTGGCGGGTCTTAGTTGACTTTACTCCGCATTCTCTACCCCTCCAATCACAGGAAACTGTGGGTCTCTGAAGACCTCTGTTTCTGTCCTGGGGTACTGAACTAAACTGTATTCACGAGCCAGCAGGTTAAGCTGGTTCTGCTACCCTGGATCAAATCACCTACTTTCCCAAACCTGCATGTAAACTTGGATCTTTCTCCTGCTAGAAATGTCTTCCTGGGCACTCTCTAGCAACTGTCTCTCCCAGCTAAAGCAAAACTGCTTTCTCCCTAATGGAGAGGTCTGCATCCCTGCCCCCTCTCCCACTACATGTCTAGGGCACCTCAATGTCTCCGCTTCCCTGCCAAACAGTCAGACACCACGATCTTAGCACCCGCCAGCCAAACCTTGCCCAGTTCAGGTCCCCAATGCCGTCAACTTCTTTCAAAGTTTTTCACTTCTTTCTTGGACTTCTGCCCTTTGGAATTCTATCTCTGCGGTTTTAGAAAATGATATCATTTTATAGATACAGTAATCAGATGACAGAGAAGGAGAGCTATTCCCTCCCAAACTGTATCTTCTCTAAACTATTAGGTTAGGCTACTCTTGCCATTTTTAACTTTCTCTAAATATCTATAAACATCGGTCCTTTTTTTTTTTTTTTTTCCCGTCTTTTTGAGACAGGGTCTCGATATGCAGTTCAGGCTGGCCTCAAGCTCACTTTTATAGCCCAGACTGGTCTCAAACTCACACGGATCCTCCAGCCTCAGTCTCCCAAGTGCTAGGATTACAGGTGTGAACATCAGTCCTTAGTGAGTGCAGTCAGATTCTCAGCTGTTTTTTAGGAATGGCCATGAATCTCAGCAAGCTGGTCACTAGTCCCTTCTGCTGCAGTCACCTCATGCCTCTGAAGATGGCTTCTTCTCATCACTGTTGGAAAGCAAAAAACACCCAGCCTCCTCCAGAGGTGCAGTCTGCATACAGCGGCTCTACCCAGATGTTCCTGAGCTTCTACATCACAATACGTGCACATCACCTCGCCATTCAAGCTTACTGATGTCGGGTGCAATTTTCCTAATCCATACCTTGGAGTTGGGTTTTACCGTGTGCAAAATGTTTTCCCCCCACTTCTTATCCCATCCTTACTGCAACCTTGTGTAGTGGGCATGGTGGTTATTATGATCCCATTTTACTGATGTACAAACCAATGCTCTGAACTGAAGCAACACTGCACAGCTCTTTGTGGAAGAGCGAAAACCCAACCCAGGTCTCTGCTACCTTGTCCTCTTTCCCCATCCCAACATAAAGAATAGAAACAAGGTCTCCTTTCTTTCCTCCCTACCCAAACAGCATTCTCCCAACTAGTCCATGTACAACCTGGACAACCAAGAATAACTGGTCAAGCTAATTGCCATACCCAACACGGAAGACTACTCTACATCAAAAATATCTCCTTCCTTCATTAGAATTCTACCCTTCTGTTGGGATTCCCAGGGCCCAGGCAAAGTGCTGAGGATTTTACTCACAAATTATGCAGAAGGCTACACTTCCTATCCACCTTTAACATTTTGCCAGCCTTCTGGGCCCTTTCACCCCTACTCGTTTAGGAGGAAAATTTAGTATTTGCTCTGTCTTCCAAGCCCCCTGGGAAGCCACTTGGCCTCTTCATCTCCTGGAACACTTGCAGAGTTCTCTCTCACACCCAGAGGATACTTCACTGAGTGAAGGCCTCACTCAATTCCTGCTCTATTGCCCAAGTGGGTCATATATCTGTCCTGGTTCACCAACCAGGTCCTCTGCCCAAGGCCTCTGCGCATCTCTAGAGAGCTGCTCTTCCAAGCTGAGTGTCCACAAATTCCTGATGTATCTCTCCCAGAACCCCACTTCCCAAACACAAAAGCAGGACATCCTGCTTTTCACAGGACTGTAGCTTTGGGAAACACGTGGTGGGTTGTGTCCACAGTGCCCCCTACTGGAGCTTTCCCACCAGCCAATATTTTTACACAGCTTACTTGCCTGCTGTAGCATTCTGGGGTGGGAAATCTCTGGAATCAGACCACTATCTCATCCCTTTCTAGACATGAATTCATTCCACAGATGTTTACTGAGCACCCATGGTGAACCATCAGGCGCTAACTCGGCAGACAGAACTACAGGGAAGGCAGACACCATTCTGGCCTCCATGCCACTTATCTTTTGCTGGTTGGTTCAGAGAATCACCACTTGACTTGGTCTGATTTTGCTGGTGAACCCAACAAGATTGCCCCCAAATCAAGAAACTCCCCAGTGAGCCCTTTACCTGTGGAGACAGCCTGACCTCTGCCAACTTTCCTGGGGCAGCTTCAGGTCCAGATGGGCTCAGCTCTGGTGCCATCTCCTGGGATTCTCCTCCCTGGCTCCTGCCTCTTCTCGGAGCCTTTTGCTCCAACTACACATCCACTCAATTCCAGTATATAAGTCTCAAAGAGATCACTTATAGAGGTGTGGTGAAGTAACTATTCAGACATATATGTTATGTCATGGATAAATACTAATGGAAACAGATTGTGCACATATGAATAATATCAGAAAATAACTCACATAACTCAAAAAAGAACTCAACTTCTTTTTACAAACTGGAGCCTCTATCGCCACTCACTTGCTATTGAGACATACTTTCCTTTTGCTGTTATCACGATGGGATAATCCCAAGAATCTCCTTTTTTTGGTGCCATGTCAGCATCTTGTAACTCCTTCCAATCTTCATACTCATCATACTCAAGGGTAGAGCTCATTCCCTTAACAGACCACAGTCTACTTAGCTGTCACTCTGCAGTGAAAGTTTCCAGTTAATGACTGGGCTACGAAGGGCAGCCACCAATGTCTCTGCACAGACACTTTTCCTTATGATTTAATTTTCCCAGAATGTATTCATTCCCCAAGGTGAGATAAGAAAGTCTTACATGAAAAAAAGAAAAAAAAAAAAAACCTTTTAAGTAATACTCCACTGTTCTCCAGAAAGCATGAGGTATGGAGTCAGGAGTTTACATATTTCTCCAGAGCATATTTTGATTTTTTTTTTTTTCTTTTTGACACAGAGTCTCAGTCACTATGCAGTTTGAGCTGGCCTTGAGCGCACTTTGTAACCCAGGCTGGCCTCAAACTCAGTGACTCTCTTACCTCAGCCACCCAAGCGCTGGGATTACAGGTGTGTGCCACCATGCATGGCCTGAAAACTTACTTTTGACAAAAGCCAGATTTCTGTCTGTTTTCCCATTTTACTGCGTCCTGCCTGGCTGTGTTTCCCCAGATGCTTATTCACTCTCCTTCCACTTAGATTTCTCAGTCACAGCATTTGAGTATTTGAGACTCAGCCTTCGTCATTAAGTCAATTCCCTATAGTTACCTTACTGGCTTTCTTTTGGTGATTATTCTTTGCTATAATGTATATTTTTCTTTTGATATGATTGAAGCTGTCCACCTGGACATTTAAGATTTGCTTTAGTGTTTCAATAACTAAGAAATGTGCTTCCTAGAAAAAGATTTTTTTTTCTTACCCCTGGCATTCTGCATTCTTTCTCTGGACCTCTTCTTTTTTTTTTTAATCTTTTTGAGACAGGGTCTCATTATGCAGTTCAAGCTGGCCTTGAGCTCACTTTTGTAGCCCAGGCTGGTCTCGAACTCGCACCGATCCTCCTGCCTCAGCCTCCCAAGTGCTGGGATTACAGGCGTGCGCCACCACGCCCGGCTAAAGGTTAACATTTCTTGGAAGGAACTCTGCTGAAAAACCAAGGGGGGTGAGTTTGAACCCAGGCCCTGAAAAAAAAAAAAAGGGAGCAAAAACAACCAAAAGACTCCTAGAAATGTAAAGGAAACCTAACCAAAGTCTTGCATGGTGGAGATTTTACACTGAGCACAGGAATTACCCTGGGTTAGCTCTGGATGGGAAGGATGCCCCCCATACTTGGTTTTTCAGACACCAACTCTGCAAGGCTGGCTTTTCTGGTTGTCTATTCTCTTCGCAGTTTCCAACGTTATACCTACCACCTCTGTTCATGCCTGCACCTGGGCCCACATGAAACCCAAGTTGTAATTCCCTGGAGGGCCAAAGGCTGCAGCTGGCAGATGTGCCATTATCATCCATAGCCATTTGGAGATTTCACAGCTCTTGAAACCCCAGGCACCCTCTGCCAATCTGAGGGTAGCCAGTTCTTGGTTCTTTCACACAATACCTTAAATGTGTGTGTGTGTGTGTGTGTGTGTGTGTGTGTGTGAGGTACTAAGGAACTCAGCCCTTCACCGTGTACTACTTCCCCAGCCTTTCTTACTTTGAGACAGGGTCTCACTAAATCTTCAAGAGACCCAGCCTGGGTTTCAATTTACGATCCTCCTGCCTTAAACTCCCAGAGTGCTGGGATTACTGGTCCCTGCCACCGTGCCTGGCTCTACGTCATTCCTGTCTCAGAGGATGACAGGTACCTGCCTCTCCAGACTCCCTCTTGGCTACTCTACTAGGAATGTTTTTGAAGAATGTAAATCAAGACACACAGATCTCAGAAATCTAAACTATATAGCGGTGGCCTCAACAGCAGCACATAGCTGCATACTAAGAACAAGAGGTTGGGCTGACATCCAGCACCTTCTGCTCCATTCTTTTGGGGAGCTATGGTCATACTACAATTGGTCCTTACCCCTGCAGGTCAGAAAAGGGGTTAGTAGTTTGGTACTTCATATTGAAACACTGCCATCTCCTGCCCTCCAGGAAATGCTGTCAGCTACTATTTCCCACCCCTCCCCCCAACCCGTCCTGGCCCCTCTAACTGTCAGGCGAACGGACCCGAAAGACATGGATGGTCCCATTACTCAGAGACACAACCAGATACCTGCCGTCTACCATGGTGGTCACTCGGGGCTTTTCCAAGCCGTGGAAGGCTGTGAGGAAGTCGCCAAGAAGTGACCCCTTTGGGTCCAGAATCACAACCTTGTTGACTTCTCGGATTGTCAGAAAGATGTAGCCCTTCTTATCCACAGACAGGGACCCCGGCTGGCAGCCATGCAGGCCAGGCCCTTTGTACTCCCCTATCACCTGACCCAGCCCATCACAGACCACCACGCTATTCTGCTGCCAATCGGACCCCACAAAATTGCCCTGAGGGCTGGTGGTCAGGAACACCAGTGCCCGCTGGCCCCGGCTGGCCTTGCCCCCAGGGATGAACCGGGTAGCCAGGCTGCCTTCCATGTTGTACACTTCCACATGGCCTGCCACACTGACAGCCACCCGGTCCCTGCTGGGCAGTGCGGTTACTGCATGGCTTGCCTGGCCAAGGCTCAAGGCCCGGCGCCACTGCACCTCACCACTGGGGCTGATAAGATAGAGCCTTGCACCGGCCGAGAAGGCCACTGCATTTTGGAGGGCAGCCACACTGCATGGGGAGCAGCCCTCAGGGACTGGCATTGTGCCCTTGTAGTCGCCATTGAGGGAAAAGCGTTTTAACGCTCTGTTCTGCTCATCTGCTACCAGGATCTCCCGTGGGCCATAGGGACAGAGACCAGTGATGCGAGGGGAGCGCCTATCTCCAGGCATCCGCGTGGGGAAGGTACAGTAAAAGACTGGCCTGGGGAGGAGGCCTGAGCCGTCCAGGTTTGGCCCCAGCGCAGGGCTGGGCTCACGGGAGATGGATTTGCACCTGCCTTTGAACTTCTTCTTCTTGTTGGCTCTGCCACCCCTCTCCAGCTGGGGTCCTGCATCTTCCTGGAGTGACTGAACTTTGTCTTCTTTGGGACTTATGGCTCCTTCCCTACCCTGGGGTTGGGCTCCACTCTGCCCCTCTGGCTTAGCTCCAACTTCTTGCTCGCTCTGACTTTCAGGCTCTCTCTCAGTACCCGCTCCATCTTTCCCATCATCCTTCTCTGTCTGCTGCTCCTCAAAAGACAGCTGCAGAAGACGACAGTTCTTGTCCAGGAGCCCAGGGTGGAGTTCAAGCCGGGGCAGCAGGCAGGGGGCGGGCTCTGGGGTCCAGGGGCAGCCCTGTAGCTGCTGGAGTCTCTGGGTGATTGCCCCCTCCAGCGAGAGTATCTCAGCTTCACGGCCCAGGCTGAGCACCCGCCGGGCAAAGCCAGCAGCTTCCCTAGCCACCTGCTCCTTGTCCTCCAGCTTGGCTAGCCTCTCCCGGGCAGCCTCCTCAGCAGCCTCCACATGGGCCCGAAGCTGTCCCAGCACCTCCTGCTTCTGGGCCAGCAGGGCCCAGAGGACCCCTTCGGCCGCCTCCTCCACCTGTGTCCCCACCCTGGCAGCCCGCTCCCGCAGCTGAGCCAGGGCTTCCTTTTCCATCACCCGAGTGGTCTCCAGCTCTACCAGGTTGCTGTCCACACCGGCCAACAGCTCCTCTAGGCCGGGTCTCCGGGCACTCACTGCTTCGGCCAGGGGCAGGCAGGGGTGGTCCAGGTGGGGATCCAGACGGCACTCACGGCACAGCAGCTGAGAGCAAGGCTGGCACAGGAAGCGCAGAGCCTCCCCGGGGTGCTGGGGACATTGGGCCGCCTGGCGTTCCCGGGCTTCTTCATCATACCACCCTGCCCTGTAGCCCACCAGGTCCACCACACGGTGCGTGTGGGTCTGGCGGGTGCAGCGATGCCCATCGGCACAGGCCTGGCACAGGTCATCAGCACAGTCTAAGCATCGGGCTGTGGCCGGCCCCCCAGCACTGGTGCCTCCTACCAGGGGACAGAGGGCACAGGCAGGCTTCCCCGCACGCAGATCCCCACAAGCCCGGGCCTTCACTAGGTCCAGGAGCCCATTGACAAAGAAGTTGGTCTTGAAGGCAGCCACACCAGCGGGCGGCACAGGTACTGTCTCACGGCACTCGGGGCATCGGACTTGGCCACTCTCGGCTAGCTGGGCCAGGCAGTCCTGACAGTAGGTATGCAGGCAGGGCAGAGTCTTGGGTGTGCGCAGCTGCTCCAGGCAGATTTTACAAGCCAGGAAGTCACTGCTCAGGGCCTCTAGCAGGGAGGTGGGGGAGCCCTGGGAAACCATGCTGTAAAGCAGGGGTTGGGTCAGGGTTCAAGGGTCAGAGGGCACCTCCAAGCCATCCCCTACCTCAACCCTCCCACACATTCTCTCAGGTCTGGGACCTTACCTGATGAGGAATTTCCTTCTGGCTTCTTGGTGACTTAGAGCTGGCTCTGGCCCTTGAGAGCCACACTGTTCCTCCTCTTCCTCCCCAGATATATTCAGCAACCGTAAACCGGGCTCTGTCAGGTCTGTGAGAAATGAAGGACCAAGAAGCCCCTGGCCTTAGAGAGCAGCAAATCAGGTGTCAGGCCTGGGGCAGGGGTGGCTTGAGTCTCCCTAGGTGAATCAATACCCAGGTCCTGCTGGGTGTCCTGGAAGAAGAAGGCCTGGTGAGCAGTAACCTTGTTCCTTGTTCCTGAAGTTGGGGCAGGGTCTGGCAGTCCTATAAGGGGCTGACCAGGCAGCATGGGGCCCTGCTGCTGCCCCCATGTTCTTGTAAATGGATTCTGGGCTCCTCTTCTGGAGATCCCTTCTAGTGTTTCCTGTCTAATGCATTCCAGAAACTTCTAAAGGATAGGAGTTGTGGGCTCTCAGCACAGGGACTGAGGGGCCCTAGACAGGAGATCCGGTGGCTTTCCCGGTTTCCTGGGGCTGGGAGATGGAGGGCTCAGAAATGAGGGGGGCATCTGGAGGAAGCTCCCTGCGGGAGGGGACGGGGAAGTGTGCCTACTCCCGCTCTCCCGCTGGTCCCTCTCTCTCCTCCCTTCCTGTTTCCTTCTCTCCCCTCCCTTCCTCTTCCTCACACTCTCTCCCCCTCCCGCTTCTTGCGTCCTCCCCCCATCTACAGTTTGGCCCTTATTTTTTAGTTGTCCCCACTCCTGCTTACCCAGCCAGACTGCTCTAGGGGAGCCTTGGGAACCCCTGCGGCCTGGACGCCGCTGCAGTTGCTGACAGCCAGTAAGAGAAACAAAACTGAAACTAATTGTACTTGCGGTGCAACTTCCGTCCCTGCCCGGGACACCGCGAGCCCAGGCTCAGGCCCCGCCCTCTCCCCACTCCGCCCGGATCTTTTCCGAGCTCCTTCAGTGTGAGCGTGCGTGCGTGCGTGCTTGTGCATCTGTGTGTCTATGTGTGTGATTATGTGTCTGTACATGTGCATGTGTGGATCTATTTGTGCGTGTATGTTTGTGTGTCTATCGCAAACAAGGCAGCGCCTGAAGATCTGCTTCTGTTCTGTGGGATTGCGTCAGGAAAGCAAGTCCTCAGGCCGCGCCTGCACCGCGGGAGCTCCTCAGCCTGGGGGAGTCCTCAGGGAGAAGAGGGGCACAGAGGCTTGCAGTTCAGCAGCGAGAGGGAAACGTGGCTCCGAAAGCCGAGCTGCAGGAGTTTGGGGATGGAGGAATGAACTACACAGTTCACTCGGTGCCTTCAGGCCTGTCAGGGTGATTCCCGTGGAGACCTGGGTACAGTGGCACAGGAAGATGGCGAGGGAGGAAGTGGCCAGATCGTAAAGGGATATTTTATGGAATCTAACATTTCATAGAAAATTTGAGGCACCAAGAAGTTGAAAGATTTGCCAGGAACTCCCAGAACTTCTGCAGGGCCGGAGGGGGCTCCAAGCCGAAGGAAAAGATCTGTAGCAACAGCGCAGGGAGTGGAGAGGAAGGGATCCCAGGTCAAAGCCAGAGAGCAAGAGGAAAGAAGGCACCTTTGTCAAGCAGGGATGCTGTTCTTTCGAAGGAGGGGCCTGGGGCCAGGGAGATAGCTCGGAGGTCTAAGCACCTGCCAGGCAAGAAAGGAGCCGGGCATGAGCCCTAGTACCGCATAACTGCATTAGTGTCGGGTGCTGAGCCGGCCACTGAAACCAGGCATGGTGGCACAAACCTGTAAACCCAGCACTGGGGAGGTTGAGACAAAAGGATCGCTGAGTCTGGTCTGCTTAGTGAGACACTGTGTCAAGTAATAAATAAATAAATAAATAAATAAATAAATAAATAAATAAATATTTTTTAAATTAAAAAAAAAAAAAAAGAGATGGCCAGTGCTGTGAACAGGCCAGAAGGCACTCATAGACCCACTTAGGGTACTTCAAACTCACAGGTCTCCCCCTATCCAGGTACTGGGGATTGAACTCAGGGCCTGTGCGCTGTGCTACAATACATCCCAGCCCTTTTAGTTTTGTTTGTTTTTGGTTTTTTTGAGACTGACCATGTAGTCCAGGCTATGCTTGAATTCGCTGTGTAGCCAAGGCTGGCCTTGAACTCACAGCAATGCTTCTGCCGCAATCTCCTGAGTTTTGGGGTTACAGTCGCGTGCCACAAGGCCCGGCTTCATCTCAGCCCTTTTTTTAAAAAAAAAAAATTATTTTGCTCTCATTTCACAGACAGGTAAGCTGTGCTAAATCACCCAAGGTCACTTAAAGTGCTACAGAAACAGCAGAGGGAGAGTCCCTTTTCCTAGGAAGGGTGTGGCAATCAGGAAAACTTCACAGAAAAGGCAGCAACTGAACACCCTACCACACTGCCCTGTGACACACTGAACTGCCTAAGGACCTGTAGTGTGTGCCAGGCCCCAAGGAAACAGTTTCTCCAGGAGATGAGAATGCTCTTTCCTCAATTACAGGTGAACCACCAGCGTCTCCATGGATACACACTAACCAAGAGGCTCTAGGGAGGAGGGAGAGCACAGAGGTGGGAGTACGACAGGATCTTGTCTGATTCTGGGCTCCTGAGGGTGACTCAGCGGAAGGACCCCAAGTAGTCAGTCTCATAGGATTGGATGGGCGCAGGCAGGTGGAACCAATCAAAATTCCCCACTGGGAATGCTGAAAGGCCGGCAACTGGCAAGATGCTCCTGCAGTCAGGGCTCTTTGCCAGAATTCAGCCTCTTCAGGTTCTCTGTTCTTGGATTTAACCAACTTCCGGTGGAAAATACCAGGGGGAAGACTCTCAACTGTTAAATACATACAGACCTTCTTGTCGTGATTCCTGAAACATCCGCGTAGCATGTTCTTGCTATCCCAACCCACTGTCAGTCACTGCTCTAATTTTTACCTCTCCAATTTTGTCATTTCAAGGGGTGCACACTTATAATCCCAGCACCCTGAGGCTGAGGCAGGAGGATGGCCTTGAGTTCAAGGGCAGCCTGAACTACTTAGCGATATCCTGTCTCAAAGCAAACAAGAATGTTCTATAAATAGAAGCATAAAGAATGAACTCTTCGGAGGTGGCTTGTTGCACTTTGGGTAGCACCCTTGACATTTGTAGCAGTCGTGTATTTGTCAGATTTGTTCCTTGTTATTGCCTCTCCTTAATTCAGATGTACCAAGTCCCCATTGGCAGGTGGACATTTGCCTTTGGGCTATTTCTGGGTTTGGTTTATTGCCAAGGTAACTATGACAGGTATTCATGAACAGGTTGTGTGAATCTTAGCTTCCATTTCTGTGGGATAAATGTTGTATGTATGGTGGGATATATGATAAGTGTTTGCTTACTTTTGTAAGAAAATGCTATTCTTCCATTCTCCTCAGTATGATGTGATATTTGATTTCTCTACATCATTGTTTATTAGTCAGTATTTTTTATTTAAAAATTATATCCCTATGTGTTTTTTTTTTTCTATATCTTTTCTTCTTTTCATGTAGCCTCTTTTGTGAAGTATCTGCTGCTCTTTTGCTTTTTTTTTTTTCTGGAACTGGGGACTAAACACAGGCCTTTGCATTTGCCAGGCAAGCGCTTAGTCTACTGAGCTATCTCCCCAGCCCCTCTTTTGCTGATTTTTAATTGGATTTCTAAGATTCATGTTGATGTTGAACAGTTTTTAATACATCCTAGATACAAAGAATTGGTCAGATGTGTGATTTGGAAATATTTTATCCCAGGCTGTAGTTCATATTTTCACCCTATTAAGAGTGCTTTTGGAAGGGCAGTATTTTCAGTTTTGATGAAGTCTAGTTATCTAGTTATTCTTTTCAGGTTCATGCTTTGGGGTGATGTCTAAGTAATGTTTGCCTAGGCCAGAGTCATAAGTGACTTCCTTCTGTGCTTTTTTTTTTCTAGGAGTGGATGGCCGTGACACTTGACACTAGGTCTGTGGTCCACTTGCTTTTATTTATTTGTTTGTTTGTTTGTTTATTGATACAGGGTCTTGCTGTGATCCTCATGTCTCAGCCTCCCTTAGTGCTGGGATTACAGGCATGCACTACTATCCCTGGTTCTGGGGCTGGCATGGCATGGGGTCCCAGGGATCCAACTCGGGAACTTGCGCCGCCCAGGTAGTCACTTATTGTTCCAAAGCCATCTCCTTAGCCCCTCTGGTCCCTTTGGGGTTGGTTTTCCGCACATATTTGGTGGTAAGGATATTAGCTTCTTGGTTATTTGCATATAAGTGACCATTGTTCTAGCTCTATTTGTTGAAAAAAAATCCTTCAATTTTGAATTTTTTAATATCTTTGAAAAAGAAATCAGTTGGTCATAATTTCTTTTTCCTGGATTTTCTTTTCCATCCCATCATTCTATGTGGCTGTCCTTATGCCAGTACCACAGGGTCATGATGACTATAGTTAATAGTAAATTTTGAAATCTGAGTGAGTCTTCAAACTCATTGTATTGCAAAACCTTAGGTCCTCTGTGTTTATATGTAAATGCTGAGCTCATCTTCTTTTTTTTTTTTTTTTGTCTTTTTGAGACAGGGTCTCACTGTGCAGTTCAGGCTGGCCTTGAGCTCACTTTTGTAGCCCAGGTTGGTCTCGAACTCGCACTGATCCTCCTGCCTCAGCCTCCCAAGTGCTGGGATTACAGGCGTGCGCCACCACGCCCAGCTTGAGCTCATCTTCTTAATTCCTTTAAAGTTTTCTGGGATTTCAATAGGGATATCATAGCGTTTGTAGATGAATTTGAAATTTAGACTTAATACTGAGTTCTCAACTCCATGAATATAATATATCTGTTCATTTGTTTAGGTCCCTTTGAAATCCCAGCAATGCTTTTTACTTGGTGAACAAATTTTATCAGGTCCCTTGCTAATTTTGTTCCCGTCTTTCATTCTCTTCTTATGCTATTGTAATGCAGTTTTTTTCTGATCTCATTTTGTGATTGTAATTTATGAAAACTCAGCAGTAATCCAAGCATAAAACATGATCAATTTGTCTGACATGTGGTTTGTGAATATTCCATCTCTATTGTCTGTATCTTCTGACCCTGCTTATTTGTTCCACTAGGTGTTTGTTTTCTTTTTAGAATAGAATCCTTAGGGCTGTCAACTTAGCTCAGCAGACTAAGCGCCTGTTTAGGCAAGCACAGGGACTACGGTTCGATCCCTGGTACTGCAAGCCATGCCAGCCCTGCCCCCGGCACACTGAGCCGACCACTGAGACCAGTAGTGGTGATGCCCACTTGTAAAACCAGTGTGGGGAGGCTGAAGACAGGAGGATCACCATGAATCCAAGCTGCCTAATAATGCCCTGTACAAAATACATAAAAAGTAAAGTAAAATAGAATCCTTAGTATTTTCCGCATATAAGTTCATGTCATATATGAATAATTACAAATTTACTTCTTCCTGTTAGATCTACTTGTCTTTAATTTTTTCTTTTCCTTCTTGTACTTATTAGAATCTCCTAGAAAGGTTAAGTAGAAATGTTGGGAGCAGACAACCTTGTCTTAGTCTCGGTCATAGGATAAAATTATTGTCTTTAATTAAATGCCATATCAGCTTTTAGCATTTTTATAGATTGCTTTTATCAGACTGAAGAAATCTGTAATCCTAGTTCATTTTTCTGTCTTGAGATAGGGTCTTGCTATGTAATGCAGGCTGGCCTTGAACTTCTATAGTAGCCCAGACTGGCCCTGGACTCGCAGCAGTCCTCCCGAGTTCTCAAATTATAGGCATGGACCACCATGCTCGGTATCTTTGTTTTCTATAAAGTTTCTAAGTATTATACAAGTCAATAGATCTTCAGCAAGCCTGGTAACTACCCAAGTCAGGAATGACAGAGTAGAAATCATTACAGATCCTAAATAATCAAAGGTATCATAGTGACTGCTAGGAAGGGCTTTATGTCACTAAAGTAAACAATTCGAACCAAAGGAAAAATTCCTGCCAGCACACAAATTACTATAGTAGCCTTTATTAGGAAAGCTTGAGCCCAGCACACCTGTAATCCCAGCACTCCAGAGGCCAAGTCAGGAGGACTGCTGCAAGTTCATGGCCATGGGCTACATGGTTCCCGACATCTTGATTGCCCAGTGAGACTCTGTCTTCAAAAAAGAAAAGAAAGTTCAAATTAACCAATTCTCCATTACAACATTGAATTTGAAGTAGTAATTTAAATGTCTTTTCACAAAAAAAAGTCTCCTGCAAACAAGAGTACAGGCCCACTTCCACAAAAAAAGTCTCCTGCAAATAAGAGTACAGGCACACAAGACTTAGCTAATGAATCCTATTAAATGTTTAAAGAAGACATAATAGCAAAGCACAGTGGAACGTGCCTAGAATCCCAGCTCTCTGGAGGCTGGAGCAGGAGGACTGCAAGCTGGAGCCCAGACCAGGCAACTTAGCAATTTATCTAAATCCTGTCACAAAAATTAAAATAATTTTAAAAAGCGCTTGGAGTTGTAGCTAAGCACAAAGGCCCTGGGTTCAATCTCCAGTATCCCCACCACCATCACACACATACAAAAGGGAACAAACAGAAAGAAAAAAAGTGGTAGTATCAGTTCAATAGAAACATTTTTAAAAAGAATTATTTTATTTTATTTTTTTTCTTGTTTCAGAACTTTTGTTTGTTTGTTTATTTATTTTTATGGCCGGCTCAGCCTGCCCAGAGGGCAGGGCTGGTGCAGCCTATGGTGCAGGGGATCAAACCACTGTCCCCGCAGCTGCCCAAGCTTTCCTAAGCGGGTGCTTTAGACCACTGACCCATCCTGCCGGGCCCCAATAGAAACATTTTTGAAAAACAAAGGAGAACAGAGCATTTCCCAATCCATTTTGTAAGGTTGTTATAACCCTGATAGCCAAAGCCAGACAAAGACATTAGGAAAACGAGCCACCACCATCACTCATCAACACAGACATGGCAGCCTGACAAGAGGTGGGCTAATGTACTTAGCAATGCATAAGCGGGATCACATGCTGTGACCAACTGGCTTTTATCTCAAAGCCAATGACACTTATTTGACTGCCAAATGTCAATAGATGTAAGACACCCCCTCAAGTAAAGAAAACGATATGACTAACTCAGTCTATGCAGGAAAAGAAGTGTATGACCAAATCCACTATCCACTCATGACTAAGACAAGAAAAGAAAAAGAAATCTCTCAACAAATTAGGAATATCTAGTTGTAGTGGTGCACACCTGTAATTCTAGCACTTGGAAGGCTGAGGCAGAAGGATCTCTGTGAGTTTGTACTTAATTTGTTTTTTTCTTGTTCCAGAACTGGAGATTGAACTCAGGACCTTGCATTTGCCAGGTAAGTGCTTATTCTACTAAACTATCTCCCCAGCCTTGTACTTATTTTTTAGAAAAAAAAAAAAAAAAACATTTATTTTCTTAAAAGAGTGAACTGTTTTATTTTTTATTTTTTCTTGTTTCAAAACTTTTGTTTGTTTGTTTGTTTGTTTGTTTGTTTATTTTTGTGGCTGGCTCAGCCTGCCCTGAGGGCAGGGCTGGCGCAGCATGTGGTGCCGGCGATTGAACTGTGGTCCCTGCAGCCGCCTAAGCTTTCCTAAGCAGGTGCTTTAGACCACTGAGCTATCCTGCCAGGCCCTAGAAAAAAATTTAAATAGAAAAATTTATTTGTCCTGGCCCCACCTGCCGTGCTGGCCCCACTCTCCAGAGCGCTGAGCTGGCAATGGAGCCCGGGCATTGTGATGTGTGCCTGTAATCTCAGCACTTGGGAGGCAGAAACAGGAGGATCTCTATGAGTCAGTAGTGAGACCCTGTACAAAAAAAAAAAAAA